>OVAY01000216.1:0-77765 GCA_900406395.1 Kernera saxatilis | reverse complement strand
AATTCACCATATAACTTATAATTTCGCGCAACGCGCGGACTCTCCCTAGTAGTAGTATATAAAACAAACTTTATAAATATTAATAATCGTTAATGCGTATACACAAAATTTACATTTAAATTTAATGAATTATATGTAAACAAACTGTCAAAACATGTGTTGCTAAGATAATGTAGTTTGTTCTATTAGGTGTTAACTATTAAGACTCTATACAGTTTTGTTTGAATGAATATACATTACATTTTCTTTAACAAAAAAAAAAAGATAAATTACATTTTCCTGATATCTATATAATTATATATGAAATATGAATTTACAGGTACATTTTCAGTTAGTATATTTTGGAGATGCACATGATCGATATCTTAGACCAGCCTAATTTTATTTATTGATAAAACATTATCATTTTTGGACGCCCACTAGCTAATCTAAAACTTTTACATTACGAGTTTCTGTCAGTAATGTATGCAGCTCAAATTCAATATCAGGTTTGTTGTTAATGATACAAAAATAAATAATAATAACTATTCGTTTTTTGTTTTTATCTGCATAATTAAAAGTAAATATAATAGAGATGTAATCTATTAAGAAAATCGGTTATTCTTGTCATTTAAAAAAACGTTTACAGTAAACCGATTGATGTATCCATATCTTACGTCCTTCTCATATTTTTAAAATGTTAGCATATTAAAAAGAGCTAAATTCATCATCATCATCATCTTAATTGTTTGCTTAGATAATTTGTTATTGTTTTAAAACCTTCCGTTCGATTGATTCAAACTTCAAAGAATGTAATCCCCAATAAACTGTAAATCATTTTGCTTGCGCTGATTCTTGGATTTTATTTTATGATTTCGTTTTATTAGTTTCACTTTCACACAACTTATGGAAAAGACTGTACTTTCAATCAGATTTATTATGCAGAAACAAGAAACAAAAATACCAAAAATGCGATATCTTTCTATGCTAAAGTTGTTACAAGACCGGTTTTTCTTACTTGTAAGATAAGAAACCAGAAACCGAGTTGAGACCATCATCATCCTCATCATCATCATCAACAACATCCTCATCCTCTGAATCCACATCAGAAACCTGATCCAAGAAGCTATGGTGATGATGATGCGAGCTCCAATCAGGTGGAAACGTCTTCTGCAACGTCTCAGTGAGCTCACCACCAGAACCTTCGATCTTACACAGACATTTAGACCAGTGAACCGCAGTTCCCATATCAACGATCAACCCTGCTTCCACCATTTCCTTGCAGATTGTCATTACTCCTGCGTAAATGTAAGCCTCTGCCATTGAAGCACGCGACAGAAGCGAGGTCATAAGGCAATGATACACAGCTTTATCAGGTTTTAGCCCCATCGCCTTCATTTCCTCGTAGCAATTTAAAGCTTTCTCTGGAAGAGAAGCTCGTGCCCATCCTTTTATTAAGGTCGTGTACGTCTTGATGTTCGGTCTCACCCCTAATGCTTCCATTTCTTGGATTGTTTTTGTCGCTCTCTGCCAAACATTTCAACAGTCTTTTTTTATTTCTGGTTACAAAACCAAGAAACCCGCAAAAACAAAAAAAAACGTAGACAAGATCCTGCTTCTTGAATGGAAACTTACATTCATGTCGCCGGCCTTAGAACAAGCGCTAATGAAGGATGTGTAAGTATGAATGTCGGGTTTAACACCTTCCTTTTTCATCTGCTGCATCAGATCCGCGGCTTCCCATACATCGCCTCTTCGTGCCCATCTAAAAGAAATCAGAGGAAAAAGAATGAGAATCTCAAAAGCAAGGGCAAGAAAGTGGTTGTAAAACACGATACTTTACCCGTCGATCAATATGTTATAGACATAGGAATTGCGTGGGATATTCCGTGTGCTCATTTCTTTCGTGACGGCTAATGCGCTCTGCATCCGCCCTGACTTGCAGCAAGCTTTAAGCAACGCCTCGTAAGTGAAAACGTCAACCTCCAAACCCTCGTTTTGAAGTCTTGTGAAATACTCAAAGGCTTTTCCGGTATCACCGACTGATGCATAGCCTTGCATGATCTTTGTGTAAGTGTGTTCGTTTGCACTCACACCCGCCAATGTCATCTCATCTAATATCTCAACCGCCTTTTCCATCTACAGAAACACAATTTAACGAGAGATTAATCAACCAGAGAGAGCGTCGAGACATAAGGTTCTTGAAAACATACCTGACGTTTCTCAACTAAACCATTAATCAAAGCATTGAAAGTGTGAACCGTTGGAATACACCCGCATCGTCTCATCATGTCGAAAATTTCTAGGGATTTCCTCATGTCCCCGGACTTAGCGTATCCGTGTATGATAGGCATAAACGTCCGTGTGGTTGGTCTATGCCTCAGCTTCTGCATTTCCTTCACAGTCTGGATTGCTCGATCCATGTTGCCCATTCCGCAGAATGCTGCGATGATGTTGTTATATAGTATAACATCCGGTTTCAAGCCGTCATTTACCATATCTTCAAATACAGCAAATGCGTTGGCCCAATCTTTTAGTTTAACAAACCCATTGATCATCATCGAATAGGTCTTTAAGTTATGCTTTATGCCCTCTTCCTTCATCATTCTGCTCACTTCCAGAGCTTTTGAAATCTTTCCAACCTAATAAGAGGAGGCAAGCATTAAGACACAATACCAAGAAAACCAACCAAATAATGTTTCGCTTTATACACACACACTAAATTGTTCTCCTTACCTTAGTATAAAGATTAATGAGGCACCCATAAGTGACAACTGTTGGAGTAAATCCACATTCCTACAACAAAACGAATAAACCATCTTCACTTGCTCAGATACTATAGAGAAAGTAAGAGAGAACCAAATCTAAAGCAAACTATTACCTTGAGTCTTTTGAAAACAATTAAGCCTTTCTTCTCATCGGCAACCATTGTATAGCCATCCATCATGGTGTGGTAGATGGCAATAGGAGCGTCAATACCTTCTTCTTCCATTTCCCTAACTAATGCCTCTGCCCGCTCCATATTGCACGTCTGACTGAGAAATTGTTCAGACCAGATCTTTTTAGTGTAAAGACGAAAAATACAAATCGCACTACTACTAAAGTCGGAAATCATATCAGTGCGTACCAGTGTGCATATATGATTTTCCCATATATACTGGCATTAAGGGTTTTGTGTTTCCGTTTGGCCTCATCAAACCAGTGATCTGCAGCACTTCCAAAGACAACAACGTATCAGATCGAGTTAGCGTATTCAGCAACTCCATTTGAATGACTACCAACGGCGACCGATGCAGGCAGACACATTAATGTTTTACTTACTCGGCATTTCCGGCTCTAGAGAATCCTCCAACGATTACGCTATAAGTCACCAAACTCATCTCAATCCCTTCTTCCTTCATTTTACGAACACAAGACAGTGCTTCGTCCATGTCTCTACCAACTGCATAAGCGTGAATAAGGCTGCATGAAACAAATCCTCCTTTAACCTTTAAGGAATCTCAAACTAATTTCATCCATAGCAACAAGTTACCAATCTTTTTTACTTTGGAAATGAGACAAGAGAATGAGCCAAATTCATAATAAACTTGATTCAAACAAAGACTTATCCATGACACGTTTACTCTAGACATCTTTGTCTAAGCAAAATCTGAACAAGAAAACGTAACACATTTTGTAATAAAAGGGGATACCTTGTGTATATACGTGATGTTGGTACGATACCCCTCGCGCGCATCCTCTCAAAAGTTTCACGTGCACGATGCATATCCCCTCTTCTTCCATAGTATTTCACCATCAAACCAAACTCTGTCCTAGAAGGCTGCAGAAAAACATTGAATCAGTGAGACCTTTGACCTTATAGCATAAATCGAATTGCACCCAAACCTACTCGGACACAAGGAAGACCAAGAAGATCAAAGATCCATCAATTGGCCTCTGAGTTCGTTACAATCGCAAAGATAAGTCGAAAACAGAGCAAGTTTTGGATGTAGCAAATGACAAACCTTGTTGATCTTCTCGAAAGCTGAAACAACAGCTTGCCAGTTATCTCCATTGGAATCTAGAATCCTCTGGAGTGTCTTTCGAGCCCCTTCTCTCTCTTGATGCCACGATGACTTATTCGACATCTTGGCGTCTTCCTCTCCTTCCTGCACCCATCTCACCCTCTGCTCAGCCTTCGTTTTCAGCCTCTTTCCGTCGTCTAGCTTCACCGTCAATACCCTTCCGTGAAACTCCACGCCGTCGAACTCCACAGCCTTCATCGCAGACTTCTCCGCCGCGTAAATGACGAACCCAAATCCGGCGTTCTTCTCGACCTCGTGATGCCCTTTGATTAGAATCACATTCTCTATCGGCCCGAACTGCCGGAAAAACTCCTCAAAGTCGGGTTTCTTTATCCATGTCGGCAAATTACCAACGAATATCTTCCCCTCTTGTTGGAATTGCGGTTCCGGCTTCCGAGTTTCTTCTTCCGGTGGTTTCGTGTCACTCCGCAAGTCATCTCGGAATTGGGTTTCCTCCACAGGAGGAGGAGGAGGTGGAGGTGGAGGCGGAGGTGATAGCTTGCTAGACAAACGTAGTTTGGATGCGAGAGAAGAGCCAAAGGAAGAAACTTTACCCGCGACCTCTGATTGAAG
The DNA here is from genome assembly GCA_900406395.1 of Kernera saxatilis. NCBI lineage: Eukaryota > Viridiplantae > Streptophyta > Magnoliopsida > Brassicales > Brassicaceae > Kernera > Kernera saxatilis. The sequence continues at coordinate 73,149 of OVAY01000216.1, read as the reverse complement.
AGGAGGAGACACAGAAGAGAGATTCGTCAAACCCTTGAGGGGATTCTTAAGAGGGGTTTTAGGCGAAGGAGAAGAGGAAGGAGAGGAAGAAGAACCAAGAGATTTCTCCGGGCGGCGGAGGTCAGGACTCTCAGGAGGTTCGGGCGGAGGTTGTGGTTTAAGGGAGAAAGAGATGGAAGCCACCGACGAGTGACGGCGGAGAATGATGGCGGAGTAAGGGAAGTGTGGAGCAGAGAGCGACAACACGCTCCCTCCATTATCCATTCTCTATTCTCTATCGCCTTTGTCTCTCTCGTCTCTTCTTCTCTCTTTGGTTATAACCAATGGATCGGAAATTGCCTATTTACCCTCATCAACCTGGAAATTTGTTTAAATGAAATCAGTTTAGGTATTAAAAGTCAATTTTGAAAATTTTGAACTCCACTATTAACTCTTATCGCATGAATTTATAAAATTTGTTACGACCACATAATATTAACTTCCATTATAAAATTTATAAGTATAATTAACTTCCACGTAGACAAACGATCATCAAATCTCAAAAACCACTGAATAGAAAAGAGTCTCACTTTTAGTTTCGGACATAAATCTTGAATCAGAAGAAACAATAAACACTCCAAAAAACACAAGTCTTTTGTTCCTAACTGTAAAAAACAGCCAATCTTTTCTCCTGATGGACTGATAAATAACAAACCCCTCGGTACCTTCTAGGTGGTCTGCCAAAAGCAGCCGGTTCTTAACTGCGACTCAATTAGCCTAACAGATATACACGATCATAATAAAAAATTACTTCCTTTGGTCCAAATAAATTTTATGTTTCCCTTGCAAAATAATAAATTTATGTGTCTGGAAACTAGAATTGTCACCAAAATTCCCCACAAGAACAATGACCATCACTGAAATGGTGAAACCTATTAACATCTCTAACAATGATAAATCTTTTTGTAGCCATTGATGCAGCCTTCATGAACTCATGGCAATCTACACATATTCTCAGATTCTTCATGATCCTAACATTGGAACCTTCAGGCAAACACATTAGACCAAAAGCCAAAGCGAGCTTCTCACTGTGCTGCATCAGAAGCTCCTCTTTCTTCCCTTCCTCCACATCGTGTAGCTCATGTTCTACGCTTGGTTTATATCCAAACCTCCTCAATTCGATTACCAGATTTTCTAGCATTGAACAGATCTCATGGATTCTCGGATGACCGCTTTCTCCAACAGTGAAAATGTGGACTTTGTCCTTGATTTCAATCCAACTTTTTCCTCTCACTTTCTTCACTTCGCTGTCCCTGAGAAACTTCCTTGATTTGGCGATTTCCTCCCACTGTTTGTTTGCCGCGTATATGTTAGATAGTAAGACGTGATTACCGGCATTATCTGGTTCCAGTTCGAATAATTTATTAGCTGCAAGCTCTGCCAGCTCGAGATTTTTGTAGACTCGACAAGAAGCAAGAAGAGAACCCCAAATGGAAGCAGTGGGATCAAAAGGAATAGACTTTATCAACTCATACGCTTCAGATAATAGTCCAGCGCGACCAAGAATATCAACCATACAAGAGTAATGAACCACATTTGGTGATAGACTATACTTGGTTCTCATGAGTTTGAAAAATTTCCGTCCTTCCTCAACCAAACCCGTGTGAGCACAAACCGATAACAAGGAACTAAAAGTAACCTCATTTGGGTGCATTCCATCTTGCTGCATTTTCTCAAACAAGATCATCACTTCCTTAGGACGAGCATGCTTTGTAAACCCCGAGATGATCGTGTTCCAAATCTCAATATTCTTATCTTGCACTTCTGAGAAGATAATATAAGACTCTCTCAAGTTTCCGCACTTAGCATACATATCGACTGCAGAAGATGCCACAAAGACATTAGAACCGAACCCAGACTTACATATAACAGCATGCATTTGTTTACCTTCTATTAAAGCTGCCAGATTTGAGCAAGCGCAAATAACTGAAGATAATGTAAACTGATTCTGCTCTAGACCCATTCTCTGAGCCTGACGGAAAAAAAGCAGAGCCTCTTCATAGTTCTTGTTCTGAACATAACCTGCTACCATAGAACTCCATGTAACTGAGCTTTTGTTCTGCATAGACTCGAAAACCTGCACTGCGTCCTTGATCAGCCCGGACTTTGCATAAAGATCAAGCAAAGCAGTACCGACATACAAATTTAAGTCAAGGCAGGCTTTGAGTGACAAACAATGCAACTTTTTGCATTCCCAGGCATCGCAATTTGCCCCACGAGCAGAAAGAACACTCGAGATCGTGAATTCGCTAAACTGAACCCCTTCGTTTCGCATCTCCAAGAAAATATCCACTGCTTCTGACTCCATTCTGTTCCGGGTGTACAAACCAATCATGGTGTTCCAAGAAACCAAGCTTCTCTCAAGCATTCCATCAAACACTTGCCGAGCAAGCTCCACAAAGCCACACTTGGAATAAGAATTGATAAGAACATTTGACAGAGTGACATCTCCCTGAAACTCAAGACGGATAATCGTCCCGTGGCAAGCTTTTGCTCCCAGAACATCTCCTTTTCTAGCACAAAGCTGCAAGATTTCGATAAAGTCCGAAGCTTGAACCACGTTATGATTCGAAAACTCATCGTCATATCGTCTCGGTGATAATTCATCATGCTCATAACTGGCGCATACGGAGATGTTTCGAGAGAGAGAACTCGTAAGGCTTCTTCTCCTGGGTAAGATACTACTGCATCGGCTCAAGAAGTTCACCGTGAACCCAAGTATCTTCTTCCTTGGCAGCGAAAGAGACACCATACTTAGTTTGGGCCACAGGCCTTAATGACTAAAGTGTATTTAATATTAATGGGCTTTTTCTCTCAAGTCTGTTCATGAAACATACATATTGTTAGGACAGAATTGTTTTTTTTTAGGACAGATTTATTTCGAAACAAATATATATTATCTATCGTAGGCCTTTTTTGAATAATAGGTTTACTACAAGACAGTGGCTGGAAATGGTTACTCGGAATAAAATAGGGTATCCGTTATAGTCAGTGTTAATAGATGTTGTTATAAAATATGTTTTCCTATCTTCTATTTGTTTAATTCAAAAATTAATTTATGTGTTGTTGGAAGATAATAATCTAATACAATTGGTGAAAGAAATCACATATAAAATTTGCGATTCCATATTATATAATTAGAAATGTTGAATTATGTGTAAAACCAACTTGACGACAAGATTTTCACATCATGGAATTGAATGCTTAACTTTGTTTTACTTTTTTTAGGATAATAAAAATGTGGAAGGTATTGCAACTTGCCACAAACTTCGCTGTTCAATGAGAATCTAGTCAAAGTCTTATCCTTTTTCCTATTTTTCCTCTTGTGATTTTTTCGGAGAGTCTATTATTATATAGGGATAAAGATCATATCTCGTAAAGCGAATGTCAAAGCTAATGAGAAGTTTGAAAAAATCGTGATACAAATGTCAACAAAAAGTTAAAGAATTCGATTAGACCTATATCTAGCTAGGATTAATGGACTCACTAGCTTCTGTACAACTTGCCTTAGATTGTGCCTTGAAATTGAATGGTTTAAAAGAGGTTGACATTTTTATGGTCCCATGCTCTATTGTAATTTATCGAATCAGGATTAGCCTATAGTTTTATTTATTTTTCATCTACTCTATTGCATCTTAGAAATCTAGCTTCAAATTATACTACAATACTTTCATCCTAAATCCAAATATTTTCTTTAGTTTAGATCGGTTTTTTTCATGGCCGTCGAGAAACAATATACGTGACACGTCTTTGTTATCCTAAAAAAAAAAAAAAATCAAATATTGGTAATCCAATGTAGAGTCCAACATTAAGGTTGCAATTAGGATAAAGTCAAATTCAAAAAGAGGACACTCACACTCAGATTTGAATTAACCCTTTTCATGATGGAACATTGGAACTCATGGCTTTAGTAAGCCAGTGTTTCTAGAAAGACATCAAATCTTGGTATTGCCAATAGAATCACATCTTTTTATTGCCAGGATATTTTCTGAAAACAAATCCATAAAAATACGATAAAATATATGAAAAAAAGTTTCCAACAATGTGAAGATCTTGAAAAAGACGGGCTATTCTTGGTTTGGACCCTATCTTTAGGAATATGGTCACCAGGGAGAGAGAGAGCGAGAATATATAAGCAAGTGTCGTCTCCCACTTAAAAACACTTATTTTAGATTCGGGATATATATCATCCACTTCAAAATATAGAAATGTAATCATGTATATTATATTAACCAAATAGCTCACATAATTACTAGGAAGTGTTCAATAAAAGAATAATTGGACTAATTGATGATTCGAATTGAGATCACATATTCGCTCCTGCCTTACACATTCATCTAAAATAAAATATTAGACACCGCAGAAAGAAGAATGTTCCAAGAACTAACCAAATATGTACATGAAGTCATGTATTACACTTTAAATCATATCAAATATATTTAAGAGCATTACTGATGGACTGTATATACAAATTCTTAAAAAATTTGGAACAAAAAAAGTAATAAAAGCTGAGTTTCAGAAAATGTATCTGATTAGTTAATTAGTTAGTGATCACTCACCTTGTAAGTTTTGTAAAGATCAAAAACATGATAATTTTGTATATAAACTATATAAAGAAATATTAATACGTATAACTAACAAAAGAATGTGTATATCCTCAAAGAATTCGAAACAAGTGATCATGAAAAAAATATAAGAAAACAATGAATCATCAAAATATTGTAATGGATCTAGAAAAGATCGCTTCAAAAAATAGGCGATTTTCCATGGAATTGATAAAATTCTAGTTGGAAATTTTCAATCATATTCCAAAAGAAATTTAGATATATTCACAGCAGCAGAATTTTGTCGACAATTTCCGACGAACAAGAGCTATCATGCATGCATGAACCAAAAAATTTGAATCTAACATAATCTTCAGTCTATTCCACATTATATTTTGATGAAAGAATCAATACAAGATAGGATATAGTAAAGTGATAATGTTGGATATGAAGTTTCGGATAAAGTCATGTATGTGAGAAAGATGGGGACCCATCGCTATCAATTATACGCCATCTCTCGTATTTATGAGAGGCATATGTCTACTAATGTATGTATCATATAACTATTTCATACGAGATCTTGCCTTATACGATTGACAAAGATTGGTCTTTGAATGTCGCAATCTTCCGAGACTTGTAATTTAATAGTTTGTAATAATATTAATATTGCATTTGTATTATAATTTAAATTCAAAATTTCTAATATTTTCTTATTAAATGTTAGCTGTTTCATTTATTTTAACTCTAACTAATAAATTATATAAATAGATTAGAAAATGCTGTACATATTTTGCAATCGAAAAACAAAAAACATCTTTATTTTATCGAACATTTTTTTCTTAAGCATCTAATAATACAGTTGGAAAGGAACATAAGATAATATAACGATTTTCTAAAACTGTTACAGACATTTTCTGTCACATGTATTCCTACATACTCTCTCCAAAAAAGAAAAGGGTAGATATTCTTAAATTCCCCCCCCCCCTTACAAATTGAGAGAGTTTACATAACTTTGATTAATTATTTAAAAACCCCCTCGGTTAAAAAAATAGAGTTTAATTACATAAGCTAATTTTTAAAAATGAAACTAAATACTTTTCACACTTCTGTTAGTTCTTTCAAGACTTGTCCATCTTTCACAACAAAAGACCCATTAGCTTCAGCGTCAGAGCTCGCATGAACACCATAAAACAAATACACAAGCACGATCAACCCGGAGAAGAACCCGAACCGGACGTACGAGGGTGCGTCCAACGAACCGAGCAAGAAAATGTTCAAGAAAATGGACACGCACGGGGTCCATGGCATGATTGGGACTCCCCATAACTCGGGTTTATTCGCCTGAGGGACCACGCAATGGAAAATCAGCACGAGGGCTATAGCCACCACCGCGTTGGCACCGAGCATGAAAGCTTTAGGCTTGCCTTGTGGTGCAAGTTTCCATACGAGGGTGAAGACGAGAGAGGTTATGGAGAATAGTGTGAGGAAGGAGAGTGTGGGCCATGGCTTGGTGGGTCCGAGTGGGACGTAACGCCTGAAAATGAGAGCGTTTGCGACCATGTAGAAGACGAATAGTGTTCCGATGGAGACAAGGTTTAGGAGGACGTTAAGGTCGGTGAAGAGGGCAAGAGCCGCCGTGAAAATGCCTGTTAAGGAAAAACAATGCGAAAATTAATAAGATTGATCATATTCTCTATAACTAAAGATTATTCGAGCGACGACAAAGTCTAGTTGGAAATGAAATTGAGGACGGTGGGTGGGAGGATTTGTTCCTTTATTTTGTCAAAGATAAGAAAAGTTAATGCTATTCGATAGATATAGCAAATGTGAGCTAGTGGGATGCTAAAATTGGTAAGGATAAGGTTGAACGGTGACGACCCTAAATGATAATGATCCACTTTGTGGATATATTTATGAGAAAACCAAGGTTTGTTACAAAGAGTAGGCACTATGCATTATGCATATATATATATATACAAATTTTGATGGCTCTAATTAATACACATCACAACAATGCTATGATCACTTAAATCATGGCAACCAATGTATAATTATATCAAGCCGGATTAATTTTGGATCGTTAATGTCCTTCGAGGCTAAGTTCTTATAACCAGTTAGATGTTTTCCAAATAGATTTGGCAAAACTCTGGTGCCTAATGAAGTCGTTTGGGCTAGTCACTAAGTTGCCCCATTCGACCAGATTATTCGGAAAAAAAATCCAAAAATTGTAATTGTGAAAATATCAGCCGACTAGGCCTAGTAGTATCTCCAAAACAAAGAAAATGATTAGTCGGCCAATGGATGAAAACGCCTTCTAATTATCCAACTATCGCACCCGATTTCTTAAAAGGAAAAAGAAACAAAAGTGGAAAATGTATTTTTAACACTAAGGGGACACAAAAGGAACCAAAGAGACCCACGCCAATATATCACAATCAAGACCGTTGAAAAGATTGCATCTTTGAACAAAAAAAAACTCAAAACTTTTCAGAGAGCAAAAGAAACCAATGGTGAACATGACATCTAGCTATCAAACTCAGATGCTCTCCCTATCCTAAATTTAAAACCCAAAAACACCATATAAAACCGCGTCCCTACATTGATATTTTTTATATATAACGCACATAGCCCTTGTCACGATCGAGATCGATAGGGGAAAGATTTTTATAATGGTTTGAGTCCAAAAGTTTTGATTTTAAGATATATATTGAAATGGACACGTATAGATAATGTAATCACGTGGATCGTATGATCTTGGGAAAACGTTAAAACTTCAAATCAAATTTTGTTTTTTTTTTTAAGATAATGGAAACAACTGAAACGGTTCTAATTGGGGTCCCCTTTTAACCTAACTGCCTGCCTCTATCTATGGACCAAAAAATATAAAATCAGATTTTACTATATGATGATGATGATTATTTATGATCATTGTTTTCGACAGTAATAAAAAGAAGAAATGTTTTATGAGTAAGGACAAAAAAAAAGACGTAACGTACCAAGAAAAGTGGAGGCGTTGACTGGCGTAGATGATTTGGGGTGAATCTTAGCGAACCAAGCGGGGACCACTCTGGAGCGACCGATGACGCACATGTAGCGAGCCTGACCTAACATGGCCACCAAAAGCGATGTTAATATCCCAAAGCTCGCTCCTATCCCCACCACTTTCGTCACCCATTCCCACCCGTTCGATCCTCTGAACGCCGCCGAAAACGGCGCCTCCGGATCTATCTGCGCACACACATGTCCGCCGTTTTCCACTTTCAGAGCTACACTACGTCCCGTTTTTTTTTTTTTTCAGGCGGAAATATTCTTATTTAATTAAATTAATTACGGACCAGATCGTATGGGAGGAGCATTGACATTGAGACGGCCATTAGGCAGTAGAGGACGGTGACGATGGCCACGGAACCGGACACACCCACGGGGATGTCTTTTACCGGATTTTGTACCTCTTCCGCCATTGTTGAAACGGCGTCGTAGCCTATGTAGCTCAGGTATACCATGGCGGCTCCGTTGAATACTCCCGCCGCGCCGAACGGGAAAAACCCCGACGGATGGTCTGGTTTCGCCGGAAGGGATAGATTCTTCGAGTCTCCCTTTAAGAATCCCATCACGATCACGAAGACTATGAATGCGATGTGAAACGCCGTCATTATCATGTTCACCTTCGAGCTCTCCCTTGTACTGCAGCAGATGATGACGGTGATTGCGAGGACTACGAGAACCGCGACGGGATCGATCTCGTTGAAGCCGTTTGGGAGGCCGGGGACGACGAATCTCCACTTCGAAGTTGAGATCCCGAAAGCTGTTCCTAGATAAGCGGTGAAGCTCCTCGAAACGGCGGCGTTTGACATCACGTAGTCCATTATAAGATTCGCTCCGGTGAAAAATGCAGGAAACTCACCTTGACGAGATTTAACAGAAAAGAGGAAAAATCAGTTACGATTTCAGATTTGAAATTTGAATTTCAGATCGTTACAGATCGGAGGAGTGGTGATTTTGGCGGGAGGCTAACCGAATGTAATACGGATGTAGCTAAAGGCGCCACCGGCGACGGGAAGATGGACGGCGAATTCAGTGTAGCAGAAAGCGGAAAGAAGAGCGCAGAGGCCGGCGATAGCGTAAGAGACGACGATGGAGGGACCGGCGTAGCGACGACTGGCACGTCCGGTGGTGACAAAAACTCCGGCGCCGACCATTCCGCCGATTCCGAGTCCAATGAGGTCATACCACCGGAGAGTACGGCGCATCTGCTCGCCGGAGACGGCGCGGACGCGGCTCATCTCGTCGGAAGACGTCGATACAGAGATAGCGCGTCGGACTAAGCGGGAAGGCGTCGCGGAAAGAGAGTTAAGGTAGACACGGAAACTGGAGAAAGAGGAGTGTCCGCCATTGTTGCTGCTGCTTTGCACCTCCATTTTCGCCGGACAGATTCGGGTCGGGTGGGTATGTGGAGGACTGAGAATTTTTGTGAATTTGACAATAGTTGGTTTTATAATAGAGATTAAGAAAGATGAAAGAGAGAAGAATATGGATAAAGATAGTGGCTTTTTGCTGTAATTATAATGATATTTAGGGGTATTTATCATATTATATCATATAATTATTAAGAAGAAGTTTGTTCTTATTCATATTAATCTCATAAGCATCGTCTAAAAAGTTACTAACCCAAGATGCTTTATCAGTTTGGTCCAATTACATTTATTTACACTCTATACTAATTATGCTAACGCTTATATTTCATGGATTCACATACGAATCCAAAACTAGTTTAGTAGAATATGGTATGATTTCACAACTAGCTATGCTTGTAAACCATTTTTGTTGACCATATGGCCACTAAAAGCGGTATCTTAATTAATGCCATTAGATTGCGTGAGAAAACGAAATTGATGTTTATTAAAGACAGAAACTTTTTTAACTGCATTCTTACTAATTGATAGGGAATTAGTACTGTACTAATTAAAACAATTAATTGATTACCTTAATTGTCTACAACTACACTCGGTTGTTTGAAACGTAACGACTCTGCTTCAAAGTCCTTGGTTCCCGAGGTTATGAAACCGTCACGGACGTTAAAAAGAAGAATAAATAAACGGCGTTAACTTTCGTATAGACACGGTAACGACGTTACCTCTAACGGTGACGGATATATGGGGGTTAAAGGTTCACACGTGTGGCGGTGAAGGCGACACGTGGGCTGTATCGTTTTCAAGGGATAAGCACACGGGTTTTAAAGCGTCGCGTGAGCCGAATTTGAGGAAATGAGTTTCTTTATCTTTTTGGACAATATTTATTTTTTCAGTTGGCAACTTGCCATTGGTTTGGAAAATATTCTCGCTCCCCTTATTTGCAGGTAATTATGGTCAATTTTTGTTTGATAAAAAGTAATTACGGTCATATTATTTATTTATGTTTTTGTACTGCATCTTTTTTTTGTTTTGTGTTGATTGTTAGTTATAGATAAATACATATGCAAAATGTTAAACAATTATGGCTTTAAGAATGTAGAAAATTATAAAACGAGTAATCTTTTATGAATTATGATCATGGGAATGCAACATATTTGTAGCAAGTGTTGTCCATATATAAATTGGCATTAAAAAACAATGACCCAACAATTTTAGAGGAAAACACCTTTTACAATGTAAACTATAAATATTTAATCAGATTTTATTTTAATATTAAAAATTGGATATCAATTTATCATACTATAATATGATAAGACACATAGTTTTAGTTTTCAAAAACATGACTCGAGTCAAGATTCCCAAGACTAACTAGTTCAACTTTTGTGTACACTAGAACTCAATGTAAGCTTTGAATAAGACTCGTCTACTACCATTAACACTTGGAGATGTGAAAATATTGTAGAATGATTTGTATATGCTATGTAAAATTTACACCGCTCACAATCAACTCATAACTGGATACACATTGCCTCAATATCTGTTTGGACGTGCATTGCGTTGGATTAACACTAGCTTTTCCAAGCAAATATGAAATATCTATTTGAAGCCTCTCTTTTTATCAGTTAGAGTCTTAGAGATAATTAGATGAGTGTCACCAACGCTGACACATATGCGTATTAACCACACACACATATATATAAATAAAAATTCGACAAACAATATAGTAGGATTTGTATGGAGTCCAATCACGTCTCACATTTTTTGGTTAAATAAAAGAATAATGAGATAATGAAATAAAAACAAAAGATAATGTGGAGTGGTTTATACAGTGAGTGGGATGGTCAAATCTGATTTTAGATAAGATGCAAAACTCAGTTTGCCTCAGCCCGACCACGTCTCACACACCCCTGTACCAGACCTGCCCATCTCTGTTTCCCTATATCTATAAGAGTATTTTTCTATAAAAATAAAGTCAAATAGTTTATCTGATCATATAATAAGCAAGCAATATACCCGAAGAGTGGTGTAGCCATAATTTTTTTTTTTAAACACATACATACACATACAAATATAATGGAAAAAGTTGCCATCACTCATTTCCCTTTGTGGTTTGTCTTTGAGAAAGGCTTTTCCTCTATCAATGTCTAGAGGGGTTTGTTTCGTCGTCTGAAGTTGTCTTTACATCTGTTTTTTGGGTGCCATTATGTCTTGGCCGTAGTCTTTTTGGTTTAGTCTTGAGTAATGCTGCCGGAGTTTGTACTGGGTCTGCTTGCTCCTTTGTATCAACCAAATTGTACATTCCCTTTTATCTATATATATAATATATCAACCCAGATGACAAAAAAAAAAGAGGTTGTATACTACTATACTAGATAGAGATAGATGTAGCCGTGTAGATAATATCAAAGATCCAGGTAGGTATTGGATGCATGAATGGGCCGAGCCAAAAAGACCTCAACAAAAGCCTTCACTAGTTTTTCGGGGCAGCCCATTCAATAACTATATATATGTTCTTTTCTTTGTTGTCAACAAGATAACTTGCTTTTCCTCATCACAGCCTAATAGTTTGGCATATATAAATCTAATTATGGCACTAGCGAGCGATAAACTATTTGTAGTTAATAATTAATTCGGTGTTTATAGTACCTGAATCTCTGTGAGATATTTAGTGAAAGAGTCTGTCTAATCTGTTAAACACTCTTAATTTAAGAGTCATTTACAAAACCAAAGAGCCATTTAGCATTCAAAGCTGAAACGTGAGTATATAATGAAACAAGATAGAGATCAGTCGGAGTCTTTTAGTTGTCTTCTAAGGTTTTTTTTTTTTTTGTTTGGGTTAAATCTTATAATTAAGGTTTTCTTGCCCACCAGTTTATTAATATTATCTTCTTCTTATTTTTTTTTTTTTAACACAAATCACGAATACTATTTGTTTCAAAAATATATACTTTTCTTCGATTCATCACAGTATATAAATTACTCTCCATTCGTATTGTATTCTTCTCACATTTTTTAAGCATTTTATTTTTGTCGGCCTCCACATTTTCGAAGATAATATCAAAACGAAAACATATGTTACAGACTAACAGACAAAAAGCGAAAAAGAAGAAGAAATTAGTAGATTTTTCTTCGAAGGACACGTGACAACTGGATTTGAAGCCACGTCATCCAGATGCATCAGTCCGATGTCAAAAAGTATCCCTTGAGAAACAATTGGCAGAAGACACGTGTCTTAACAATGGTGAGAGTCGGTCCACGCACCTTCTTCGAGTCCGTAACGTATCCACTTTGTTTGTGCATCCAATTAAGTTAGCAAAAGTGTGTAAAATCATATTATTAAAAAATAGAGTAAAATACTTGTGAAAAAGCAAGTACAGTTAAAAATACTAAAATATTAGTTGAAGTTCCTTTGTTTTCTTTAGTTAATTTGTTGAAGTTCGTTGAGACTCGAGAATACAATTAATTAATACAACGAAGATCTCCAGATAAGATAAGACAAAATTGAGTTTTTTTTCTTTTTCACAGGAGTATTTAATAAGTGCTACAAAATATTAGTTGAAGTTCCTCTGTTTTTCTAAAACTCGTTTGACTGAGGCATGGAACTATTACTCTGTTTTTCTAAAACTCGTTTGACCGAGGTATGAATAGTATACTTACTTAGTTAGAGTCATGAGTTTTGAACTCTTAAATGGTCACTACACTAAAATTAGAATAGTTGAAAATTGGTTTTTGACTAACATTAATGACCCAACTGTCAAAAAAATTGGTCAAATTTTGCGGTACATAATTAAACTGGTCAAAATATTGAGTAACCAGGGATATTTGTTTTCTTTTCATCACGAGAATTGTTTTCTCCTAAAAATATTCTAATGTATTATCACAAAAAAACAAGTTTTACATAGGCACTTAAAGGTAAACAACAATTGTAGCAGAGAAAGTAAGATTAAAATTGAAAATTAAACCGAGGCAGGAATCATCATAAAAAACCATACATAATTAAGAAAGTGAAGTGAGAGTAAATTAAAGCAGCACACTTGGACATTCCTTCGTGAATGTGAACCCAAAAATAAAATCTTTCTAGATTGCTTTTCGTATTTTTAGGCGGTTGTTTTTTTTTTAATAGCTACGTGTTCTGATATTATTGGAAAATAAAGTGGCATATGCTTATAATAAAAATAAAAAAGAGAAGAACTGTAACAAACTGGAGCAAAAATTCAGTCGTCAGGTCAGGTGTAACCCTAAAATTAAAAGGAAAAGAAAATGAAAAAAAAAATAGAGAAGAGAGAGAGACAAAAGACATCCCAATTGCAGAGAAACCGTGTTGAAGTTGGTCTCTGAGCTGCTTCTTTCCTTTTTTTTGTTTAATTTCCAGCAAATTCTTCTCTTTATAAATCTTATTTTTCCTTAATAAAACTTTCCAGAGAAACCGTATAAATATTATCTGAATCTCCAAACAGTTTCTCCAACATCCAACGAATTTCAGATTTTCTGTTTTCCACTCGAGTCTTTGTCAAACCACTAAATCCTTTTCGTGATGGCGTCAAGTCAGTGGACGAGGTCGGAGGATAAGATGTTCGAGCAAGCTTTGGTCCTTTTCCCGGAAGGATCTCCAAATCGGTGGGAGAGAATCGCCGATCAGCTCCACAAAACTGCTGGTGAAGTTAAGGACCATTACGAGGCCTTGGTGCACGACGTCTTCGAGATCGATTCCGGCCGAGTCGATGTCCCGGATTACATGGATGACTCGGCGGCGGCGGCGGGTTGGGACTCGGCTGGTCAGATCTCCTTTGGGTCCAAACACGGTGATGGCGAACGGAAAAGAGGAACTCCTTGGACTGAAAACGAACACAAGTATGTATTGATCGAAATTGGGGGATTTTGATAAATCCTTTGCATAAGTGCAGAATTAGGGTTTTGGTTGGTTAGGGGATTTAGGAATTAACACAATTTTGTTTTTTCGATATTCGTCGCAATTTGCTAAATTTAGGTGATTAATTTACATTGTTGAATATGAATGTTATGATGCAGATTGTTTCTGATTGGGTTAAAGAGATATGGTAAGGGAGATTGGAGGAGCATATCGAGGAACGTGGTGGTGACGAGGACACCGACTCAAGTCGCGAGTCACGCTCAGAAATATTTTCTTAGACAGAACTCGGTGAAGAAGGAGAGGAAGAGGTCGAGCATCCATGACATAACTACGGTCGACACTAATTTAGCCAACTGGACTGGGCAGCACGAGAGTCCTGTTCAGGCTCAGCCGCAGCAGAATCAACAGATTGTGTCGGAGTTTGGTCAACAATTGACTCCTGGTCATTTTGAGGACTTCGGTTTTCGGATGTGAAAAAGGGGAAGAAGATCGGTAATGGTTTTAGTTTGTTAGGGTTTTACAAATTTTATGTGAATAGGGAAGAAAATAGGATTGGGTATTTTCTGATACACATGATGATGATGATGGTGATGAAAGAATAAAAAATAGTGTATAGGAAAGCTTTTTGTAAACACAAATATGTTTGGTACCATTTTGGTATTTTGAATCAATGCATATGGTTGTTTTCTCAATCGGTGCAGTCTTAAAACTTTATTTCTTAGAACACACAAACACACATCAGAAGGGTGAATATCTGTACAAGTCTGTCTCAAAGCAAGAGAGGACAAAGGTCAAAGACATTATTTTCACTATTGCTTGCCTTGTGACCATACTGCATACTGCGGGTGATGAGCTTAGGGCTTGGTTTCGTCAGGTTTCTGCATAAAAGAGTGAAAGCAAACAATCAATGAACGGATTCGTTTGTTATGTTCAGCTAGATGTTTCATTATTTACATCTAGAAGATGAAGACCCCGGATTCTGACTACAAGACATTTCGTAAAACTGAACCACATCAATGAAAATAGACGAGTGGAAGTTGATGGGATGGTGAAAGTTTACCTTCCCTGCACTTCCTTTCTCATTTTCTGGCTTGTGTTGCTCCAGTTTCTTCTTCTTCTCCAGTATCTCCTTCTCCATTTTCTTCAACAAGAAGGTCGGATTGTTAGAAGTGAGTTTTAAACTAGAAGATAACTAGCTTCATAAACTAGGTCGCGTGCCAAAATACATTCATTCAATAGTATTTCACCAGTCATAGCCAATTCTTCTGCGGCTGAGTAATGAAAGTGGGAAGCATACAGCTATAGATGTAACTCTGTAACTAAAAGCTTATACGTCAAAGCAAAAAGGAACACACCAAGATATACAGATCGCATAACAGCAAATCTTCAACAAAGATAGGTTGTACAAGCAAAATCTAAATCACACAACTAACATTTGTTTCCATTTTTTCCTTTCTCTCTATATTTGATCATTTGATTTTGTGACGAAGACTGAACATAAAATTGGATCCAGGTCTATCTAATAAGCTTAGAAATCAGTGAGCGCCATTTCCCAAACGCTATTTATATATTTTGATCGATTCACTGATCAGATTTCGTTTACCGGGATTCTCTCGAAACAATGAATCCAATAAGCAACAGCGCAGAGACGAACTCTTGTAACATCCATACAGAAATCAAATCAAGAAACAAAAAGTCGAAGATGAAGAAGAACCTGGATGTACATGCTTTCTTTCGCGCGTTCCTCTTCGCTGAGCACACGACCTTTGTCGTCGCTGAAGCACCGAATCGCCGGTCCTCGAGTCGTTTCCACGGTACGAGATACACCAACCTTACTCTCACCCAAGGACCGAGCTAACCCTAGCCGTGTGATCGCAGAACGAGCCGCCGACATCTTGCTAATCACTGAGCTTTCTCGAATATCGTTTTTTTTTTGGGTAGAAAATGTCTTTTGGAGTGAACGAAGCTCAGGTTCGGGTTCTTGAAGAAACACCTGCATAGTAGTATTAGATTTGTTACCAAAAACTTTGTTAGTGGGTTTAATGGCCCAGTGGGTTACGGCCCAATGGTGAGAGCCTTATCCAGCCTCGTCATCAATATGCGGTTTTCTTTTTCTTTTTTTTTTGGGTCCACTAATAATAGTTTTAAAACTTTTTTTTAATAACACACTCACGCCAATAATTGCTATACAAGTACAACATTGCAAAGGAAAATAAATTGTTATTACTTTTTAGCACTACTATATAATTTCTAATTCTTTAGCAAGTTTAATTGGTTTATGTATGCATTAAAAATAATCTATTAACCAGTCCGATTGGAAGAATACAAAAGAGAAGATATTTGCTATGGCGACGTATAATAAGTTAAAAACGTCAGCAACCAAATAAATGCGTCTCAATTAGTCTCACTCTCACATTATTATATTATTACCAATTTGCAAGTAATCAATTAATTACTTATAGAAACATACATAAGAAAAAATAAATATTAGACCATTAGCTAGTAGATGTACAGGTGGAGCATCTAAAAAGTGACGTCATACATCAGCAGATTCAGCACTCCATCATCTTTTGTTATCACAAAACGCCAATTTTCTCGCCATTTTAGATTTCGGTGTTCTCTGACTTCCGAAGAACAAAAATTCTTGTTTTCCAACTTCAATGGCGTTCTCGAATACTATCTTCTCTGCAACTCGTTTTTCTTCTTCCTTTACTTCTTCTGCGATCAGCCGCCAAACTCGTTTTCCCGCTCAAATTTCTTCTCCAGATCTATCGCCTGCTTTGTTCGGTGATCGCCGAGAGTTCGTCGAAGGTGTAATGTCTCTCTTGACGAAGAGGTTAGCTGCTGCGTATTTCGCATTTGTCGTTTCTCTAAGATCTTTTCGTTGTTTTGCTGCTTGCTCCTTCTGATAACTCGATTCTAGTGAACTTTGCTTGGTCCTTTATGTTCGGCAACTCTAAGCTTGGTTATACTAAAATCTTTTGCTCTGGATGTGCTCGAACGATTTGGCAAATGGAGCTTTTTTTCTAGGTTTCGTATGGAGCAGTTAAATGTGTCGTTATGAATCTTGAACTTAAGAGAGAATTTCGAAAATATCGATAGGTTCTTTACGGTTTGAGAAACATGTTTCTTGAGATGATTAGAGCAAATTGGTTGGTAATTTAGTTTCTCTATGAACCAATTTCAAATTCTTGTATGTTTTGTGATGCCCAAGTTTGTATGAATTATCTGAGATTGCTAATAAATCTTTCCGTGCTTGTTTGTTTCGATATGCAGTATAAGAAACCGTGTATACGCTTCGATTAACAGCACTGATGCCACTACTCCATCTTATCCGGTCAGTAACTTGTTTCAGTCTTTTTGTTTCGTTGCAAATAAACTGTTGATTTGACTACCATGGGGTTACTTGTATATGTGCACCGAAGCTCAGCAAGTAAATGTATGAGTATATATTGTTATGTATTGATGTGTATGATATTTGATATGTCATTTGATTTTGTTATGTTTAATAGGGAAACGGTCTGCGTATGAGTTTTGTGTTGACGTGTGCTTTGAGATGACATTTGCTGGAAAATTTGATCGCAGAAATCGGAAGACGATGAGGACTTTGTTCCAATGCCAATGGTTTTGATAGACCAGGATGCTGACCCTGAAGCCACCATTGTACAACTCAGTTTTGGAGATCGTCTTGGGGCTCTCATTGACACAGTTAGGGGTTCTGTTGCTTGGTTTGATTTTATTTTCTTTCTTATTGATGTGACAAAAGCTTTAGTTATTCTTGATTATCACTGCATGTCTTTTGATATAATGGAAACTTGCCTTATTTTCGGCTTATGAATTATTATTGTGTTTGGCAGATGAGGGCGCTGAAAGATTTGGGATTGGATGTGATAAAAGGAACTGTCTCAACTAAAGGATCCGTTAAGCAGACCAAATTTTCTATAACAAAACTGTAAGAAAGGCCGTCCTTTCCCTTCCCTCTCTTTGCTTTTAGATGTTATTCTAATCACTTAATGACCTCTCACTTGTTTGATAGGGTGTACAAGTTTGTCAAGGTCCACCTTGTGTTGATTGTTTATGATCATCCCATTGGAAATATAGTTTCATATTATGCTAACAGTGGTCCTATGAAGCCCATGATTGACATTGGTTATAACATTACTCAGAAGGTTTCTTTTCGAACTAGATTGTTAGCATGTGTCAAGTGAATCTGATCACATACTTCATGTGTCAAAAAATTATTGGTGTTGTTTGCAAGTATCATCTACAGCTACTTGTATTGTTAGTTGTTACATATTCCTAAACTGATTTTTGTTCTTTCTTTTACACCAGAGATACTGGGCGAAAAGTGGAAGATCCTGACTTGTTGGAGCAAATTCGATTAACAATCATTAACAATCTCTTGAAATACCATCCGGTCTGCTTCAGTTTCCTTTCTCCCTTTACCTTAATCACATTCACATTCTTGCTTAAGTTCTCAAATTAAACACCTCTACCTATATTGGATCAATGAAAAGTGTGAGTTGTTTGAGGATTCTTCTGAACGTTTCCTATGTTTCTTTGTCTAGGAATGCAGCGAGCAACTTGCAATGGGTGAGACCTTTGGAATAAAGGCTCCAGAAAAGAAGGTATGATAGTCCATTGACCTGTGTTTTATTAGACAAACTCTTTTCAATAGAAATTTGCAGTCGTTGTTAAAGGCCAGCTTTACTGATGTCTTAATTCTATTTTGGGTTCATGTGGTGACAGATTGATGTCGATATCGCGACTCACATACATGTGAAAGAAGACGGACCCACGAGGAGGTATGTATTCACTATTCAGTAGCCACAAGGTCACATTAAACGTAGCCTGATAAAATAGCTGACATAACCGTAGCTGGTTTCCTGTTTTCTCTAGCCTGCTTTGCATAGAGACAGCGGATAGGCCAGGCCTTGTTGTAGAGATGATTAAAGTGATGGCAGACATCAACATAGACGTGGAATCCGCAGAGATAGACACAGAAGTACTCTAACTCTTATAACCCTCCATCCATGTGTACAGACAGAGTGATCCATTCCTAAGCCTTATAATGTGTCCATTGTCTGAATTTTCTCAGGGACTGGTTGCGAAAGACAAGTTTCACGTAAGCTACCAAGGGCAAGCACTGAACAGTTCGTTGTCACAGGTGAGTTTTTTTTGTTTCAGTTACTTTATACTTAAAGCCTTAAAAAAGAGAGAGGTAAAGAATCAACTTGGCGTCTCCTGCAGGTGTTGGTGAACTGTCTGCGTTACTTCCTGAGAAGGCCTGAAACGGACATCGATAGCTACTAAGTGAGCTTTTGTCTGTTCCAAACAGAAACTGCCCTCTATCCTTCACGCAATTGTATTGTATCTGTGTTCCAAACAGAAACTGTCTTCTTAATTGAATATCATGTGAACCTTCCTGATACTAAAACTGAACCATTGTGGCTAAAAAAAATAAATGGGGTTCTTGACACTTGATTTGGGTCCTGCCTTACCAACATTCCAGATTTGGAAAAAATCTTTGTTTCTGGATTGGGCCGAGCAAGCCTAGATATACGATAACGGGCCCTGAATAACCCCCACAACATATAGAGATCTATTGAACAATTTGAACCTTTTGTTTTTCGAATTCATGTTTAGGTTTTTTCTTACGGGCTTGGTCTAATTTTACCAGTTTTGAGTCTGATTTTGACTTGTTTCTGAATCCTCGGCGTTCGGGTACCCGTTTGGGTTCGGTTCGGGTAATTCGGGTTTTCGGATATTCGGATTTAGAGATATACAACCCGTTCGGGTATTTTTTTATTTTCGGATCAGGTTTGGTTCGGTTCCATTCGGGTTCGGTTCGGGTNGGGTTCGGTTCGGTTCCATTCGGGTTCGGTTCGGGTTCGGATATCCATAACATCAAACAAAAAACAAAAAATGGTTAAATTTGAATAAAATTTGGTTAAATTTTGATAATTACAACAAAGTATTTTTGGACATTTCAGTTTTTTTGGTATTTTGGTTATTTTTTTGTATTAAAATAACTCACTTTATAATTGTAATTTTGGATATTATGACTTATTATAAATCTAAATATAATTAATATTTTTAAATTATGACTTATTATAAATCTAAATATAATTAATATTTTTAAAATATAATTATATTTCGGATACCCATTCGGGTTTCGGTTTGGTTCAGGTTCGGATTCGGTTTTTCGGATACATGAGTTAAGATCCATTCGGATATTTTGTTGGTTCGGGTTCGGATTCGGTATCATATTTTCGGATCGGGTTCGGTTCGGATTTTCGGATTCGGATAAAACGCCCACCACTTCTTCAGGATACATCATTCTTTTCTTTTGTGCAACAAAATATTTGAACTTGTAATCCGTGTTATCACTACTGCTATCGTTCCGTGCTGCAAAATATACAATTTTCATTAATTTCTGTTTAGTTCCGTTTGATTACGCTAAAACTGTTTTCAGGTTTTAAAATAATAAAACCAATCAATTAATATATAAAAAGTCGGTATGTTTTTCGTTTAAGCATTTCATGTTGGTTCGTTTACGAATTTTGTTGTCTACCCTTAACAGATTTATGGTTTGATTTTTATTGCGTGGCACCAATTTGACTGTCAAGTGGGAGAGAAAGTGTTTCCAGTGGGAATCGAATCCAAAAAGAAAGCGAGTTTATACTTTATCTCTGAACTTTTTACCATTAAGTCATCACCACTTCGTTGATGATTTGATTTTTATTTCAATTTTTTTTCTGTTTAGAGTTTTATCAGTTACGAAATAGATTTATAATCCAATTGATAATTTTGATTAGTTCAGTTTGGGTTTGGCTTTTGGTTTGATTCCAGTTCAATTTATCCTTAAGTTTTTTCTTATTTAGTATTTATCATCGCTTTTTTTGTCTTAAAAAGAAACAAAATATAATAAGCACCAAAATCATTTCTGGTAAAATCTAACGCAACTAGAATTAGATGTAGCTCTTCCATTGAATATAATCTGTTATAAATATTATGTCTCGTTTACTTTCTTGTTTTTAGTAATTTTTTGGTAGGATTATATTGTTGATAAACTAAATTTCTAGACAACTGTAACTAATCATGGCCGTGTATGCTCCTTGTCAGCATTATTCGCTGATGTATGCATTTTTATTATATCATGTTTAATTGATAAATTAAAAGTGAAAAATGCACTCTACTTACATAGTTGAACCAGTTTAAAAGTGATGTACAAAAAATGCAAGTACCAAAACCTGTTTAAAAGTAATTTATCAATTAAAGTATGATATACTAAAAAAATATTTTGTACATCATCGAATAATGCCGACAAGGAGCATACACGGTCATGACTAGTTAATAGTTATAATTATCTAGAAATTTAGTTTATCAATAATAGAATCCGACCAAAAAATGATTAAAAAAGTAAACGTGACATAAGATTTATAGCAGTTTATATTCAATGTAAGAGTTACATCTAAGTATCTAACTCTAGTTGCGGCAGATATTACCATCATCGGTTGTAGTGCTTGCATTTTTTTCTTTTAAGACAAAAGAAAGTAACGATAAATAACAAATAAGAAAAAACTTAATGACAAATTGAACTGAAATCAAACCAATGAACTAATCAAAATGATCAAACTGGATTACAAATGGTTCTATTTCGTTACTGATAAAACACTAAACCAAAAAAAATTGAACCAAAAACCAAACCATAAATCTGTTAGGGGTGGACAAAAAAATTCGTAATCGAACCAAAAGAAAATGCTTAAACGAAAGCCATACCAACTTTTAACTCATTAAAGTTGTCATCGTCCAAAATGAAAGAATTAATTAGTCAGGCAAAAATTTACTTGCGTATTTTTTATTATTTTGGTGACTGATTCTAGTTTTTTTTCTAGTTCTTTTTTTCCCAAAGGTGACTAATTAATTCAATAAAAGAAAAAGAAACTTCACTTACGTTTTTTTTTTTGGGTGACTAATTCTATTTTTTTTCCTGACTGGTTCAATAAAATAAAATTAAAGAAACTTCAATATTCTGCGAATCATTTGAATTTCAGAAGGAATTAAAAAAAATCACTGGTTTGATGGATTCTCCAAGCAATATACGAACGTCACATGTATATAAAAGGGGAGCGTCACTTCTTACAAATATATGCGAAAATGTCAAAGGAATTGAAAATGTACAACATGAGCTTTTTAATTATATATATGTTTCGTATAAAAAGTTCGTTAAACATTTACTACATAAGGAAAAGAGAGAAGAAAAATAGAGTCAAACAAAAATTATATAATCATATTAATAAGCACCTTTTACACCTACACAAAAAATTAAAAAAGTTATCAGAAAGAATGTGATGACGTGAGAGTAATGGCCTTTTAACTTTAGTTTAAAAAAAAACCATTATAAATAAGGAATCTCATTGTGCCAACTTTTCATCAAATTTCGAAAGCGAGTTATTTTGAGAGGAAATTGACAATACAACTCCGATAACCCATTACTAACATCAGCGTCAGAAGAAATGGCAGGTTCTTCAGGAAAAATGCTAGCTGGTTCTTCAGGAAAAATGCTAGCTGGTTCTTCAGAAAAAATGCCAATTGGTTCTTCAGAAGAAATGGCAAGTTCTTCAGGAGAAATGCCAGCTGGTTCTTCAGAAGAAAAGCAAGGTTCTTTAAATAGTTCACTATTATTTGTTTTTTAATACCTATTGGTTATATTGTTTTCTTCTTCATGTGCGGTTTGTCATTTTAGGTGAAAATTGTGAATGTTTATCACTACCACAAGCAATAAGCCTCGGCGATTTGCAAGGCATCTTGAACAGGCGGCAAGTTGCAACTACTGCGTGGATCGATGCATTCGAGACACCATTGCAAAAAGCATGTATTTGCCGTCAATTGGAGATCGTCAAGCAACAATTGCAAGACATGACGAGGCCTAACGAAAGTGTGAGTTTAGCGCTCGATATTGCTGCTGGTAATGGCAATTTAAAGGTTGTTATTGATTTGTGCAAAAACGAAGACAACCTGCCTTTTTTAGAGGTTTCAGCTCCCAATGGTGCTATACCGGTTGTGAGGGCATCAAATGCAGGGCATAGAAAGGTCACTCGCTATCTTTTTGATCTTACACCTCTTGGCGTTTTGATGAAGGACGGAGGAAAATGGGCAACATGTCTCCTTCTTGATGCTATATTTTATGGATTTCTCGGTAAGTCTTTTGAGTACTTGATATCTAACTGAGGCCTTATATCACACCACTGGTACGTACTCTACTACAATTGAAACGTGTACCACGTAATGTTAGGACCTCTCACATCGATTATTGTTAGGGATTTAATCTGATCTTATA
This sequence comes from Kernera saxatilis, assembly GCA_900406395.1. Lineage (NCBI taxonomy): Eukaryota > Viridiplantae > Streptophyta > Magnoliopsida > Brassicales > Brassicaceae > Kernera > Kernera saxatilis. The sequence goes on along the minus strand of OVAY01000216.1, from coordinate 49,941 downwards.
TATAAAAAACATGAATAACTTCTTTCATTGAATTGGGTATGTGATAGATATCCATAAACTTTGAGAGAGAGGTACATAGTTCATAATAAACATGAGTTAAGAGAGGTACGTAGTTTATAATAAACATGAGTTATCCAATTGGTTCTTGAATAGAAGAAGCTCGTGATTCGTGAACCTTGACAGTAATTGTGGTTATATGTTGTAGTTGTTTATAATATACTCAAGTTTAAATTCAGAATTTTCGGACGACATTATTCTAAATAAAAACAGATGACTAGTATTAGATAAATTGACATAATAATTTGGTTTCATGGACTGTTAGACATTGCGTTGGAGCTCTTCGACAAAGTCCGGTCAGATCCAGCCTGGTCAGCCCAAGTCCCGTACCTGGCCGTGACTAAACACCGAGATCAAAGGTCATCTCCACTTAGGTTCTTAGCTTTGAAACCTGACTTGTTTCGTAGCCACTGCGATCTTGGATTTTGGCAACACCTCGTCTACTCTTGTATCAGTTGTATGTATCTATCTTTGTAATCTATTACCTTTTTTTCTTCCATTTTAAATCTTCTTGAACTTAATCGTTCATAAATAAATATTTTCCTTTGGTTGGTATAGACTTGGATTTTCCAACTGACTCTGCGACTTCGAAACTAAACCAATACCAACGTACGCTATGCACATCCAAATTTTGGACTTTATCCCAAAAATAATAATTTATTTTAATATATCTATATATTACTCACTGAAGTTTCTGTCTTTCCTTCATCAGGTCTATTTTGGATGACACTAAAAGGTCTTCTCAAATGGTTGGGTACGTATAGGTCGAACTTGTTTTAATTTTTATCCAAACTTGATGAATCTACATGCTTCAATAGAGTTCACATATATATAGACCGGACTTGTTTTCATCTCTAGATGAAGTTAATTAAACATGTAGTTAGTAATCTAGTAGAATATTTAACTATTTGGTCGAGATCAAGACTAATTTTTCTAGAAGCACACACTTAGCCGGTACTATTCATATAAATAATATCTGCGATGAGTCATGATCATTTCACACGGACTTTAAAAACAAAATCAAATTAGTATCAAGGAATTGGTTGATCTATGTTCTTTATATCATATATTCATAGCAATATATATATAAACTCTAATTAATTAGTATGGACTTGGGACCTAAATGCTCAACTATCAAAAAAATAATGAAATTCTTCTCTATGATGTTGTACACTTTAGATGTATTCCCCATCCCTCGATATTACTTCTAGTTTTGCTCTTTCTTAACATATCCTATTTTTTCTTTGACATAGGAATCAATCAATTATATGAGGCTCATAACTTGCTACAAAAAATATGCAAAGCTGCCAAAGAACTACCAGACATCGTCAAGGACAAGAGTTGGAAAGAGATGGTCTATAAAGCACTGCTTGAAGCGGTGGAGAATGGGAACAAGGAATTTTTCATGGAGATAATCAAATGTAACCCTGAACTTCTCTGGATCTCTGAAGCTGTCTCTGGTCGAAACTTCTTTCAGCTGGCCGTTGAGTTCAGAAAAGAGACGATCTTTAACCTCATTTATGGTTTAGATGATAGAAAGGTCATACTGCTTAGATCTTGCGACAAAAACAACAACAACATTCTCCATATTGCCGCTCATCTCTCTCCTCCCCACCACCTCTCTAAGATTTCTGGATCTGCCCTCAAGGTGCAAAGAGATACTCAATGGTTTTGGGAAGTAACGAGCTTGGTATCAGAACGTGAAGTAGTGCAAAAAAACAGTGACAACATGACCCCGCGACAAGTATTCGAAGCATCTCACGAACCTCTAAGAAAAGAAGGAGAAGAATGGATGAAATACACTGCCACTGCTTGTAGCTTGGTGGCCGCTCTCATTGCAACTGTCACTTTTCAAGCCATATTCACTGTACCTGGAGGTACTGATGAAACTTTGGGTACGCCTCTTCTTCTTAGAGATGCACATTTCACGGCGTTCATCATGGCGGACACTCTGGCCTTCTTCGCCTCCTGCATCTCTGTGCTCATATTCCTCAGCATTCTCACTGCACGATACTCTTTTGATGACTTCATTGTATCACTTCCTAGAAAGATGATATTGGGTCTCACCATTCTATTCATCTCCATCGCGTCGATGCTTGTTGCATTCATCACTGCGCTTTCCTCATCGATGAGTCAAAGGCCAATGCTTGTAGTCCCACTGAAGCCACTCGCCTCCGTCCCTGCCGTTCTCTTCGTGATGTTGCAATATCCTCTTCTCAAGGAGATGATTTCTTCCACGTATGGCAAAGGAATCTTCCGCCGCAATACAAAAAGTTGGCTCTAAAGAATGGAGCTAATGAAAGTTTAACATTCTTAAGTCATTTTTGGTCATATAAAGAAGATCATGATCATATTCTTAAATCATTTTTCACAATCAAGCACGAGAAGTGGATTATAGAAAAGATGTTTATCACTTCGATCGTTTTAGTGAACAAACTTTTAGGGTATGAAAAGGGGAGTGACGAGTAAATAAATGATGTAGTGCATCATCGCCTCATAGGTTATGAATCTGACCACTGTAGAAGAATAACAACAAAGAGAAATATTTTCGTTATTCAAAAATGGTGCCAAGATGCCCTTGAAATCAAATCATGCATCCAGTTTTGCGCCGGATGTGTCTACTCCAAATAGGGAAAAAGATCTGGAATGATACTAGCTAAAATCTGATTCCTTTATGAAAATTCCACATATAGTTTTGTAACTTTTGCTAGTCGACAGATAAATTTCCAGAGAAAGAGAGCATCGGTAAATCATAATTTAAGACAGGGCAAGAAAGAAGATCATACCGACTCTTGAGTGCGTTGATGGCACACAGATTATACACAAATTTTGCTACAGATTAGCAATGAATTATTTATACAACATGCTTCTAAGGGCTCGGAGGGAGAATCAAGAACCTACTCGTCGAGCCAATCCAGGCTGAAGCATTTTTCAGCTGCTTCAACACGAAGTCCTGGAACCGCCTTCTCGACATCTTCCCACATCCACAAAGTCTCTCTATCGCATATTACATGGCGTAGAGAAGTCAGTGAAACCGCAGAGCTCGGTATGCTCGTTAAGCTGCATTCTCTCATGTCAATTTTCTCAAGTGTCCTGAGCTTTCCTATCTCTTCCGGAACAGAACTCAGGCTGACACATTGAGAGATGTCAAGGTACTTCAGTCTCGGCAGCTCACAGATTTCTACAGGCAAAGATTTCAGCTCCGGGCAAGCATATAGCCTCAGAAGTTGAAGGGCTTTTAGCTTACTCAGATTCTTGGGCAATTCATTGATGCGGGGACAATTTGTTATGCTGATAGACTTGAGAGAGGTGATCCCACAGATGGTTGAAGATAGTTCCACAAGATCATCACAGTGATCTATTGTGAGATCAGACAAGTTTGGAAAAATCTGGGCCATGTCCAATCCTGTCTGATCGAAACTATTATTGATCTTGCAAAGGATCAAAGACATTTTGTGGAGGTTTTTGAAGGGAACCGTAGTGCTGGAGAGTTCAGGGACATAAACCCTCTCGAGCCAGAGACTCCTGAGTTTGGCCAAATTGGTAAAGATGGAGAAGTCATGCAGACGCGCAGGAGACATACCGTTGTTGATAATCACGAGCGCCCTAAGCTTGCTCATCTTAGCAATAAAGGGTGGCAACACATACTTGTCCGAACAGAAGTTTAATACCAGAACTTCTGCCTTGGGGAGTTCCATGTCAAACCAATCCATTTCAGTCATTTCCTCTGTACGAAAAAATAGAAATCCATATTATGATTCTAGTGAGAAACCAATATCAATTGATTAGAAAATCGCTGTGTAACGAATTCTTGCCTGTGTGAATGGAAACTACCCGGGCATTGTATGGCTCATCATTGCTCCTCTCCCATTCTCCGGGAAGCACCGACTCTCTTTTCGGCATCAATAACCGCTCTCTTCTATTTACTTTCCCACGATTGCTAAGATGAAGTGCTAGGTCTCTTAGAACATCGTGTTGCGTCACAAATATATCATAGTAGCTAGTGTACATAGCGCCAAACCTGCAAAATTAGTTAAGAAGGGTTAAAACAGTAGATGTGGCTACAAGAGATGAGATCATAGAGAGTTCTATAACTGTACCTTGGATCTTTGACGAGAGTAAGGAGATTCTTGTTTGATAAATCAACAAGAACAGCAAAAGCAGTTACGTCTTCGAGACCATGTATCTCAACCCACATGTTGATGATAACATCAAGAGGGATCTTCTTGTCTTCAGGAAAAGCACCCAGATCCAAGAAACATTCTCTAGTTTTAAGGTCTAGAGTTTCAAGAGTTGCTTCGATTTGAGCAAACACTCTACTCTCATGAGTTTCATCAGCAGGTTCACCTCTTGATAACCTCTTCACTGCACCTTCCCAATATTTTTCAGGTCGGTGTTTCAATGAAGCACCAACAACTTTCAGAGCCAAAGGTAGACCTTTACACTCCTCAACAACCTACCAAACAGAGTCAATCTGAGTAATGGAAGCAAAAAGTATTGCACTATTTATGTATCAGTTGTAGAAGACCCATTACCTGCTTGACCAAATCTTTGCTGAACCCAGAAGGGACTGATTTCTGGTCGAAAGCAGAGAGACAGAAGAGAGACGTTGCTTCATTTTCATTTAGTAACTCTACATCATAGGTGGTTCTAGGATCTGCAAGTTTAGACCGTGAGACCACAAGAGTTGTGGTTCCAGGATTTTTAGGCATCAGCTGGTCCAGAGATTTCCTTGTCCAAACATCATCAAGGATCACTAGCTTCCGTGGTTGACCAATCGGTTCCGGAACAGTAGCACCGAAGACAGCCTCATAACCAGTAAGAAATTCCCATATAAGGGACCTCAGCTCCTCAACATTGGGAGATTGAGACACAGTCAGAAACAAAACCCGGTTCCCAAAGTGGCCTGAGAAAAAGCAGCAAATGAAAGCCGTTTTAGCATCAGAGAAACAGTCTCTCTGACTCTCAACCAGAGTCTAATACCAAGAACTCAATGTAAACAACTCAACAATAGTTCACCGAAGATGAACATGACGTAATCAAACATACATAAAAGCATGATAATCCAAGCAATCACATAAATAGAAAAACTTATATTACCTCGAACCTCCTCGTCCCGCGCAAGCTCTTTAGCAAGAGTGGTTTTCCCTGAACCGCTCATCCCCGAGATCCCAATAAGTCCTGTTTCATCTTTCGAATTAAAGAGCATCTCCTTCACCTTCCTCTTTCCCAAATCCAAGCCAAGCCCCAAATTCTCCAATTCAGCGTCTGTCACCATCTCAATCGCCTCCCGCGCCAATTCACCTCCCCTGATTCTCATAGAACCCAGCTTCTCATTCAAGCTATCGAAACTCCTGTCAATCCGATCCATGCGGACTTCAGCATCAGCCCGAAGATGATGAACGTCAGCGAGAATGTGGAGGGGAAGGCCGTTGATAAAAGTTTTGATTTTCTTCTCAAGATCCTCCATTTTCTTGGCGTGGTAGAGCTGACGAACCATGTTCCAACGGTGGCATTTGAGAACCTTATCGGAGAGCTTCCTGCACTTGTCGAGGGTTTCGGAGAACATACGCAATTGAGCCTGGCGATGGGGACTGACCTCGACGCCGCTATAGAGGATCTCCTTGATGGTGGGTTGAACAGCATCGATCATGGTGGCGAGGTTTTTGGCGATGCCTCTGCACCTGAAGGCTTTATCAGAGACAGCAAAGAGCTGCCTCACGAGCTCCGTCACAACTTCGCCGCCGACAAGTTCTGCCATGAGAGAGAGGATAGCTTGGTGAAGTGGAGGAAGAAGAGGGCCTTAAGTTAAGAAGAAGGAGAGTGAAGTAAACAAATAGGAGAAGACGTGGGACCCACTCTGATGAAGCTTCGTGGCAATTCACCATTTTTAAAAAAGTCTTATCAGACAGGAGACTCAAATAGAGAAAGACTTTTGGGAATCAATCAATAAAAATGCCACATCATCACCCTCAATTATTGTTGGTATATTTACCAATAAACTTTATTCACGTAAATGAAATATTTTGCATTGTCAGGCTAGGCGACGACTTATCAACTGCTGAGTATCTAATAAAAATTCCTTTTTTTGTTTGTTTTCATCTCTAATAAAAATTCCTTATTTGATAGAATTTTTGTTTTTCTTTTACCACCGAAATGACAAATTCACTAATATCAAGTGTAATTTTTTAGGTAAAAAAAGAAAAATAACTGCAGTGGGAGACGCCGGAGAAAGAAAAGCAGAGTTTGCAGATTACAGACCTCTCATCTTCTCAGATTTCGGACTTTAATGGCGGCCATAGCTCGTCTTCCCTCCACCATCCTCAACCCTTCCCTCTTCCTCTCTCAGTCTCTCTCCTTTCCTACTTATCTCCATCGCTCTCGCTTTCGCTCCTTCTCCTCCGTCTCTCCAATCTTCTGCTCCTCCCAGGTCTCTATTCCCTCTCATTCTCTTTTGAAGTTTCGCTGTCTCAATTCTTTTATGTTGTTTCTTCACAGGGTGATTCGAGGAGTGATTCTAATGCGTCCATTGTCGGGGATCTTTTGGATTATCTTAATGAATCCTGGACCCAGTTTCACGCCACTGGTACTTGAAACTCACTATCACCTTGTTTTTTTCTTCGGTATTCAAGTGAATCTCATTGATCTTTTTGCTTGCAGCTGAAGCCAAGAGGCAGCTTTTGGCTGCTGGGTTCGATCTCCTCAGTGAAAACGAGGACTGGAAGCTGAAACCTGGTGGCCGTTACTTCTTTACCCGAAACATGTCCTGTTTGGTTGGTTTCACTGTTGGAGAAAAGTGAGTTTCTTATGATTGGTTTGGAAATGATCTTCATTAGTAGAACAGTGAATCCTGGAACTAGCTCATGCTTTGATAATTGAAGGGTTCTTCACAAAAATCCTTTTTCTACATTCCTTATATGTTGGGTTCAGGGAACCTACATTTGTTCCTGATTTTGTAGGTATGTTCCTGGTAATGGTTTTCATGCCATAGCTGCTCACACCGACAGTCCATGTCTTAAACTTAAACCCAAGTCAGCTTCATCCAAGTCTGGCTATCTGATGGTGAATGTTCAGACTTACGGTGGTGGTTTGTGGCACACTTGGTTTGATCGAGACTTGAGTGTTGCGGGGAGAGCAATTGTGAGAGCCAGTGACGGCTCATTTGTTCACAGGCTTGTCAAAGTGAAAAGGCCATTACTTCGAGTGCCCACTTTGGCCATTCATCTTGATCGGTAAACTTCTTTTATGAGGTTGTGACTAATGCATATGCTATGAAGTGGAACTATGTATTAGATATAGTTTTGAATCTCACTCATGCTGTTTTGTTCTTCTTGTATTGTTTTAGCACAGTGAACAGTGATGGATTTAAACCGAACTTGGAGACCCAACTTGTTCCGCTACTGGCGACGAAACCAGATGAAGCCTCAGCAGAGTCAAAGGATAAAAACGTATCTCCATCCTCCAAAGATGCTCATCATCCATTACTCATGCAGGTATAACGTAATTGGGCTACTCACTAGAATCATCCCTCTTCATCGTTTATTGACATTGCACCAAGTTTCTGGAATATTAAATCATGAGAATTTACCAAAAATATGGTGTTACTTTTGATGAGAAATTATTTCCTAATCAACATTTTGAGTTCCTATCATCAGCGTCATCATCACGTATTTTCTCTGATTGTCGTCTTATGTGGGTTATTGTATTAACAGTAAACTCCACAAATATCTCAAAACTGCCTGATATTGTTGCAGATTTTGTCAGATGACCTGGACTGTAAGGTCGATGACATAGTGAGTCTTGAGTTAAATATCTGTGACACCCAACCTAGCTGCCTTGGAGGAGCAAACAATGAATTCATATTCTCTGGAAGACTAGATAATCTTGCATCAAGTTTCTGCGCTTTGAGAGCTCTCATTGATTCATCTGCTTCATCAGAAAGCCTGTCGACTGAACATGATATCCGGATGATAGCTTTATTTGACAACGAGGAGGTATCCTTTTTCCTATCAGATGTTTCTCAGGCTTCTTCAGTTTGAACATCTTATTAGCCGCAGTATATGCCTGAAAATTGTTAAATAAAGAGGACTTGCATTTTACCTTCCATTACCTTTTTGCTTGGAGCTAATGATGTGCTAGAAACGACTGCCAAGTAATTGTTGAAAGTCTTCTTAAAAATGTTTGGTATCAATAGGTAGGTTCAGATTCATGTCAAGGTGCAGGGGCACCCACTATGTTTCAAGCAATGAGACGGATTGTGAGTTCCCTAGGCAATCAGCAGGTCACCGAGTGTACCTTTGACCGTGCTATCCGGAAATCTTTTCTTGGTATGCACTTTCTACTTTTCCATTGGATGTTTTTCTCATCTTTCTGCAAAACTTGAGTATGGATTTCCTTGTGGTTGCAGTGTCTGCAGATATGGCTCATGGAGTGCACCCGAACTTTGCAGAAAAGCATGAAGAGAACCACCGTCCTCAAATTCACAAGGGTCTGGTTATCAAACATAATGCAAACCAACGATATGCAACCAGTGGAATCACCTCTTTTCTTTTCAAAGAAGTAGCAAAGCTCCATGATCTTCCAATTCAGGTTAGGTATACTACTTAATGTTAAGAACCAAGAGTAAACAACATAAAGGGAATTGTTTACGTCTCTGTGTTCATCATCCTTCTGTTCAGATGTTTGAAGCGGTTTCTCTGTGGTTCTTGGAATCTACATATCATAGATCTTCTAGATGCTCTACACTAATCCACCCATATTTGAGAATGGTATGCAGACAATTAGATTTTTGCTTTTCGTGCAGGAATTTGTGGTGAGAAACGATATGGGATGTGGCTCAACAATAGGACCTATATTGGCTTCAGGAATCGGGATTCGAACCGTTGATTGTGGCATAGCTCAGCTTTCTATGCATAGGTATATTAATGACTCACATTTTAACATATCTTTTCTCATGTTTTACAAATCAACTACCTTAGACTCGGCTTCCGGTTTTTGGAACTTGTTACTTGTGAAACAGTGTGAGAGAGATTTGTGGAACAGGCGATATAGACATCGCGTACAGACATTTCAAGGCGTTTTACCAATCTTTCTCAAGCGTAGACAGGAAGCTCATGGTCGATGAATAGCTCCCCAGATTTTAATCACTAGCAACACACTATGTTTAGCTACTGCAGAAGTTAAAGTCGGTTTCGGTAATTTGGTCCGGGTTTTTTTATTGGTTTTCTTGGATACACAACGACGTCGTTCTAGGCTAGCTCGCTTTATCATGGGATTCAAGCAAGAAAAGCCCTAGAAACTGTGCAAGGAGATGACCACTTAAAGCAACCTTGACGAATAATAAGCTTCTTTGTAATTTCTCGAATTTATATTTTCATATAGAAGAACCTTTATTTTCCTTTCCAACGAGAAGCTTTCCAAATAAAATAATGAGTAACCAAGCAAAGCATATATTCATATGTAAGATCAATTAAAGAATATGATAGAAAACAACCAACGATTGAATGTTACTGTTATGCCTTGCATATACGTACAGACAACGACATATATATATATCCATTTGTATATATATATCCTATTACATTTTGCGTGTTTTGTTTTTTGTGTTTATACTTCTTTGTTAGGAAAATTATAATATGGCAATGAGTTCTAATTACTTAGACGCAACTTTGAAGGAAACATTTCGGAGGAGCCCTTTCAAATTCGCCAACACAAAGGTTCCTCATGCTGGCTTAGGCGACAGTTTCTCTCCTATAAAAGAAGTTCCTGAAGAAGAAGTTCCAACTGATCCCCTCAATATCCAGATCCCGTTCATCGAATCAGCTCTTTCCGCATCTCGCCTTCACGGTAAGCCTTCTCATATCATTGTTAACGCCTATAAGATACTTCCTACCTTAAGATCCTAATGTCAAACCTCTGAGTACAATATACTGTATGTGAATATAGCACGGGATACCGAGTTATTCTCCTAGTATGATCTCTAGCTAGATGTAGATATATTTAATGTGTAAATCTTGTTGTTGATGTAGGGAAGGTTACAAATGTATACTATGAGTATATACGATTAAGTCAAGGAATAAGCCAAGGTCGTGTAGAAGCTGTCAAGGACTTCTTGAACCGTCGTCCGGACGCAGTGGACCAATGGATAAACCTTTACGAGACGCCTTTGTTGAAAGCTTGCGCATGTGGAAAACCAGAGATTGTCAAAGAGCTTCTGCGTCGTATGACACCAGAACAAATGCTTCCCAAGATGAGCCAGAACGCTTCTTACCACACGCCTCTCACCGTCGTTGCCGTTAGTGGAAACATGGAGATTGCCGAAGCTTTAGTCGCCAAAAACCCTAAGCTGCTAGAGATTCCTGGAATCAATGGACAGATTCCGGTTGTGGTTGCGGTTGAGAACACGCAGATGGAGATGGCTCGGTATCTTTACACTAGAACTCCGGTTCAGGTGTTACTTAGTGAAGATGGGTATCATGGTTCCTTGCTCTTTCTCAATGCCATCTTCTATAAGATGCTCGGTAAGCGTTTTCTTAGACTTCAAGCAATACATGTTTTATGCGGTTTCGATGATCATTTTCTTTGATCTGTTTTGCTTCATACAACTAGACATTGCGTTGGATTTGTTCGGCATATGCAGACGCTTAGCGGTCACAAAACACTTGCAAATCGAGTCGATTCCCATCATTGTCCTGGCTTCAAAGCCGGATCTTTATCCTGGTGGCTGCCATCTCGGACCATTGGAACGCTTCATCTACTCTTGTTCGTACCAAACTAAGACTTCTTCATTACAAAGATCAATCCTTTTGATCCAAAAACCTTTGCGAAAATGATTTTTCCTTTTCTCATTTGGTAGGGATACAAGTAAAGCTGCCGACTCTTCCGGAGGCTTCTCCTTCAAAAAAAGATCATCAGAGTATGTTTCCATATACATAACTTCGTAAAAGTCTCTGTATTCCTTAGAAGAAAGTGATGACGTTTCGATTTTTCTTTTCCTTAGATACTCTGATGGGGAAACTGCTCAAGTTTCTCTCCAAATGGACGGGTAAGTACTGGGTTTTGTCTGCAAAATACGGTGATTCGATAGAAATCATATGAATTTGAGTTGAGTGATGGTTCAGGAATAGATGAAGTGTACCGAATGAAGGTGATGCATCTACAAGCCAAGAAGCTTCTACGGGGAATATCAGAGGAAACACTAGCAATGGGATTGAAGGAACGTTCTGAGACAGTGGACGAGGCTTTACTCTTCGCGGTAAGATTCGGGAACGTGGATTTCTTGGTGGAGATGATCAAGAACAACTCCGAGCTTCTATGGTCTACGAGAACGAGCTCGAGCAGTACCCTGTTTCTCTTGGCCGTCGAGTTCAGACAAGAGAAGGTGTTTAGTCTCCTCTATGGTCTGGACGACAGGAAGTACCTCTTGCTCGCCGACAAGGACTGTGACGGCAATGGTGTGCTTCATCTCGCCGGCTATCCTTCTCCTCCTTCCAAGCTCTCTAGCGTCGTTGGCGCAACTTTGCAGATGCAACGCGAGTTACAATGGTACAAGGTTCGCTCTGTTTCTCTCGGCTAGGCATTTTATCGAGCACCTTGAATGCGTAACCAAAACAGAGGAAACTAACGTCTACAAATCTGGCCTTCGATTACGCAGGAAGTGGAGAGAATCGCACCGGAGATTGAGAAGGAGAGAGTAAACACAGAAGAGCAAACACCGATCGAGATATTCACAAAGGAGCACCAAGAATTGCGACAAGAAGCCGAGAAATGGATGAAAGACACGGCGATGTCGTGCAGCTTAGTCGCGGCTCTCATCGTCACGGTAACTTTCGCGGCAGTCTTCACCGTCCCCGGCGGAACCGACGACAATTCAGGTAAACCATTTCACCTAAATGACCGGCCTTTCAACACCTTCGTTGTCTCCGATTTGATCTCCTGCTTCGCGTCCTGCACCTCGGTTCTCATCTTCCTCGGGATACTCACGGCGAGATACTCGTTCGAGGATTTCTTGGTCTCGCTGCCGACGAAGATGATCGCCGGGCTTTCAATACTGTTCATATCGATCGCGGCGATGCTTGTGGCGTTCTCGTCGGCGCTATTCACGATGTTTGACAAATCGTGGATCGTAGCTCCGACCATCCTTCTTGCTTGTCTCCCGGGGCTGCTGTTTGTTCTTCTTCAGTATCCTCTCCTCAAGGAGATGATCTTCTCCACTTACGGCAAAGGAATCTTCGACAGAAACATGAAATGTTGGTCCTAATTTGAACAAAAATGCCAAAAACTAATTAAACAAGCATACGCTCCGATGATGGGTTTGACTTTTAGAGGTCCAAAAGATAACTATATATTAAGAAAATTTGTGACTCCTTTCATTTCTTGAAAATTCTACTTTTTGGACCCGTCAACAAAGATTATGCATTCGTTATCATAATTGATCTCATATGCTTTAACTAATAATATCTGCGTTGATTTGGTCAAATCTGCGTCCTTTTAAAACTCCAAAACCATCTCTTTCTTTTACAATTCTTCGCTGTGGTTGAAACTTTTACGTCAGGAAGAAAAAAAAGATTAGAGATATGTCTCAGGTACTTGAATCAGATTTTTGCTGCCTTTGATTTTCGGTATTTAGGATTCGGATCATAGCAAATTCCGCTACTTTACTGCAATTTTTTTCCTATGTGGGTTTGAGTTAGGGTTTCATTCGATTGCCGGATCTTGTTTGGATATTATGCTTTTGAATCTGGTTTTATGATGTATGAATCAATTCGAAATCGTCCCTTGTAACAGAGATCTGTAGTTAGATCTTTTGACAACATTCCCATTTTATCAAACTGGTGATGGCAAGGATCATATGTAAGATGTAGATCGTGAATCGTGAATCATGTAAATGGTAGTTGAAAAGGGTGGATCTGTTTTTTGTCTGGATCAATCTAAGTCTCAAATGTTTTTCCCAATTTGATTAGGCTAAGGCTGTTTATGTAAATTTGAGCAGTGTTTGGTAGTTCTGTTTTACTTGTCCTGTCCGTTTGATTTTAAAGCTGAAAAGGGATTGTTCGATCTCTTTTATTTAAGAGGAGTCTGTTTCTGTGATGCTTTTAGCAGCTTGATTAGGACATGGTGTTTTAAAGCAATTTTTGGCAGATTCTTTTACTCCTTGTCATGTCCATTTTGATTAAAGCTTTCCCAAATTTTTAACTAAACTTTGGAATTTTCTTTTCTTTTCCGAGTAGACTGTGGTTCTAAAGGTGGCTATGCCATGCGAGGGATGCGTGGGAGCTGTGAAAAGAGTCTTAGGCAAAATGCAAGGTTAGTGTCTCTCACCCAGCGCTTTATGATTTTAACTAAACCTAACAGATTGATTCCAAAATGCAAGGTTAGTGACTCTATAGATAGATGTCACTAAGATTTGTGTGATGAAAATGGTGTTGTAAGGTGTGGAGTCATTTGATGTGGATCTCAAGGAGCAGAAGGTTACGGTGAAAGGCAACGTGGAGCCAGAAGCTGTTCTGCAGACAGTCTCCAAGACGGGAAAGAAAACAAGTTTCTGGGGAGCCGAAGCTGAGACCGCAGAAGCAGCCAAGGCCTAAAGGGAAGAAACAAGAAGCATCTCAGTATCATAACTCAAAACAAAAAAAAATCGTATGTAATGAAAAGTCAATAAATTTAATCACCATCTCTTGTGGTTCTCACTTCTCAGACTTGTCTCAAAGCTATCTTCTGTTATCTTTAAGTATCCTGCGCACAGTCCTGAAAATTTCACACAGCACCACATAAAAACTCGAGTGTCTTCTTTTTCCGTTTGCTTGTGGTGCTTAAGCAAAAAAATTGAAATTATTTTTATTGTTGTTACATATTAACTTGTTCTAGTTTCTAAAAAAAAATAAAAAATCAGATTTTAGTTTTAAAAGTATGTTGTATGCTATATATGTTTCACAAAAAAATATCGTTTTATGTTTTTAATGAATAATTTAAAACAAAATTAGAAATTACTTGTATTAGTTTAACTTATTAACTAAATGGAAAAATGTTAATAGCCAATTAATAAATATTAGAAGGTATATTTGGATCTTATTTTCTGAAAGTAATTGTAAAACACCGGTAATAATACGTATGGAGTAGTACTAGTTAACAACTAGATTCTTCCTTCAACAACACTAATTAAACACTTCAGGTTCAGACTTCAGACACCTTTCGCTTTAAACCCAAGGGTAATCTTGTCATTTCATGTTGTAACCTTTTGAATTTTTCGGCCCATTCCGTTTTAAATTCGTTTTTTTTTTATATAAAATATTCGTGTAACCCAAAAATTCGCCGTCTACGTTTGCAAACAAAAAAAGAATAGCCTTGGACCCATCGAACCAGAATTGATCTGAACCGTCAATTAAAGCATCCAACAGTCATAACCAATCTGCCCTAAAGAGATATATTTTTTTTTCTTTTGTTGTTTTCGATCATAAACCCTAGCCACCTCGGTTCCCTCTCTTCTTGTCAAAACGAGAAATTCGTGAAACCACCTGCACCGCCCTTCTTCTTCACCATGTCTTCTCTATTCTAGAAAGAAAATAAAAAGAAAAGGAAACCCCATGAACAGATCTCGATTCTCCCAATCGAATTTCTCTATTTTTCTTCGATCTCCAGAGATCTCGGCGATTTTCTTTTTTTCCATTTCATTCTGGGTATCACTACTTTGATCTTTGATCGAATCGGTTGAAATCTTCCCTTCCCCCTTCAATACCCGTTTCGATTTCCTTAATTTTCGTTGGAAAGAAGAGATTTTTTTTTTTTTTTTTTAAGTCCGGTAAGAACCAGATTGGGTCTCTGAGAAATCCGTGATTTGTTAGAAAATTAATTAGTGGATATAGATCGAAGGAGGGGATTGAGTAAGTCAATTTCTGAGTAAGTCAAGCCAGTTGTGGCGTCTCCAGTTGAGTGAAACGTAGTCGTATGAGCAACGCATAGATGCCTTCGGTGGGAATGAGACGAACCACAAGGGTTTTTGGGGTGGTTAAAGCCGCAGACGGAGCCCGGGTCCTCCGCTCGGGTCGCCGGATCTGGCCCAACGTCGACGAGCCTAAGGTGAAGCGAGCACATGACGTTGTGGATCGAGACTGGAACTGCCTTTTGAAAAATCCCAGCAAAGGCAAAGGGAACAAAGTCTCCGGTAAAAGTAACGCTGCTGGAAGCAAGCCTTGCAGCCCGACCCCGAGAGAAATCTCCAGCGAGAAAGACGACAAAGAAGACGACTTTCGTGTCAGAAAACGGAGGAAAGTGAGAACTGAAGCTGTGGGAGATGAAAAGACTGTCGATAAGATGTTTGGGATTGTATATAGTAGGAAAAGGAAGAGACTTTCTAACCAGTCAAGTGATAGATCAGAGGAGCCACTGCGAAGCCTCAAGTTTTATTGCAGGCGAAGAAGACTCTCGGACCGGGTTTCTTCAGGACGACTCTATGTTCCTGTGATTACTCTTACACTAGATTGGTCATGTGATGAATGCTGGTTTTCAACTGTTTTCGGTTTGGTAATGAGGTACTTGAGGAGGAAAGAACTGAGGCTGTCTTCACTCGCTTCTTTCTTCTTGGCTCAACCTATCAACAACGTGTTTGCAGACCATGGTGTGCGATTTCTTGCGGTAACTACCTCTCCACTTACTCTCTTTGGGTGTGTACTACATTTTGTTTATGTGGGTAGTGATGATATAAAGTCTGGATCTTTAATTTTTCAGGAGTCTCCCCTTAGCTCAAGGGGTGTCTGCAAGTTCTTTGGGGTCATGAATTGTCTTCCTCTTTTTTCAGCTGATTTTGCTGCCCTTCCTCGATGTTTCATGGACATGCATTTTACTCTATTTCTCAGAGTGGCACCACGCTCTTTTGCTTTCGTAAAGAAATCTCTGTATTTGCTAAACAATCCGGTTGAAGAATCTGATTCAGAGTCTGAATTAGTTGTATCTGAACCTTGTAATCCGAGGAACGGAGGTGTAGTCGGGTTACATCCGTCAGTGAGAGCCTCGAAGTTAACCGGAGGGAATGCTCAACATAGAGGCAATTTAGGTTTTCATAGTATCCAGAAGAGGAGAAGCTCTTTAAGAAGGAGAAGAGCAAGAAATCTTTCGCATAGTGTACACAAGTTATACAATGGAACGTCGGTTTCTGAACTATCATCGAGAAAGCTTAGAAGCTCGGTGCTAAATAATTCATCTCCGGGTTCAAATGGGATTAGTATCATTCCAAAGCCGAAGACAAAAGAGGAACTTGATTCTCTATGTTGTTCTGCGAACATATTGGTGATAGGTTCTGACAGATGCACCAGAGAAGAAGGGTTTAGTGTCATGTTAGAGTTTTCGTCTTCAAAGGAGTGGTTCGTTGTTATTAAGAAAGATGGGGAAATCAGATACAACCACAAGGCACGAAAAACTATGAGACCTTGTTCGTGCAACCGGTTTACCCATTCTATAGTATGGGTAGGGGATAATGATTGGAAGCTTGAGTTTTGCGACAGACAAGATTGGCTAGGTTTTAAAGAGATTTATAAAGAATGCCATGAACGAAATATATTGGAACAGAATGCGAAAGTCATTCCTATACCTGGGGTAAGAGAAGTGTGTGGGTATGCAGAGGATATCGATGATTTTCCCTCCTTTTCTTTGCCAGTTCCATACATATCCGTGAAAGAAGATGAGGTTTCAAGGGCCATGGCTCGAAGTATTGCTATTTATGACTTGGATTCTGAAGATGAAGAGTGGCTGGAAAGACAGAACCGGGAAATGCCTGGTGAAGAAGATGAGCAATTTCAACAACTTGAGCGGGATACTTTTGAGTTGATGATTGATGGGTTTGAAAAGTGCTATTTCCATAGCCCTGCCGATGATCTCTTGGATGAAAAATCAGCCACAATAGCTAGTCTTTCATATCTGGGTAGGCAAGAGGTGGTTGAAGCAGTACATGATTACTGGGCGCGAAAAAGGAAGCAACGAAAAGCACCACTCCTCAGAGTTTTTCAGGTAAAGTCATATTGCAGTTTTTACTTGGACCAATATTCTTTATTTCCATCTGTGTTTATCGTAACAGAACTGATGTTTGTTATATAAACAGGGTCATCAAGCGAAGAAAACTCCGCTTCTTTCCAAACCTGTGTTTCGTAAGAGAAGATCCTTCAAAAGGCAGGGGAGTCAACTCCATGGAAAAGCCAAACAGTTAAGTCTAGGTATGTTCCCTCCACATTATGCTCAGAGAATTCATGTAGTTCCGATATGTTGTGTGATGAATTGGTGGCTAGTGTTAGGATATATTGGTTTGCCAAGTACTGAAAATGTAAGTAGTAATATATGGAACAGTCTTGCCAAAGCACAATTAAGTAGCGTATAGAATACCACAGAATTAGACTGAAAATCTCTCGGCTTTGTTGTATTGGATTTGAGGATATAAAGAGTTGAATTTCCATGATTAAGCTCTCGATAAAAGTTGGATTTAGCTGTACAAAGTTCAGTTTTTTTTACACACCATGAGAGTGAAAAGATCTGATATTTTTTTGTTTGGTTTAACGAGGACAGTGGCTGTAAAGGCGGCTGAACAAGAAGCTTCAGAGGAACAAAACGTTTTTCTTAGAGTGGAAGAAGCCAAGGCCTTGGCTGATACATCCATGGAGATTGCCATCGCCAAAAGGAGAAGAGCACAAGTTCTTGCAGAGAATGCGGACTTGGCTGTTTACAAAGCCATGATGGCTCTCAGGATTGCAGAAGCCATGAAAGTAGCTGAATCGAGCGAGGTGGCCACAACCCTTTTCTTGAACTAATAATATGGTAAAGATAGAAAATTTACAAGCTTGCGAGGCAAAATGTTACTGGAATTGAATCGAAACTTAGGGTTCTTTTGGGGCATTTTTCAAAGAGGATTTGAAAGATATAGTCTCTGTAGCTTCTGGTTGTGTGTATAGTTTCTCTACGCTGAGATTGTAAATAGGTTTAGATTTTTCTTTTCCTTTTTAGGGTTTTTGTTTTTTTTGTTCGTATCACCACACTTGATGTACTACCGTAACATGCTCCATCCTCTCTTTTTTTTTTTCGTTTTTCTTCGTACCATTATAATTTGAAGAAATGGGGGAAAAAAAACTATAGGAGATATTTTGCAATGATCAATCATAGTAATTAGTCTAACTAATTAACATATTTATATGTTTTTGATGTGAATTCGAAAAAATTAATGGCCGAAAATCTGGAAGGAAATTTAGCACACCGGTTCCATATAAACACAGCTTTTACTATCAAATTTAAATTAAAGACGTGAAAACAGATATTTAAAAGTTAAGCCCTAGGTTTGACCATGGCTCTCAAGGGATTCTTCATCACCACCGTAAACTCCAATTTTCCGGCGAAATCAATCTCGCTTCCCGGCGGATACGCGCTCCACTCGAACTCCTGAACCATCCTCGCAAGCATCAAGTGCACGTGTACGGTCGCCATTCCAAGCCCGGGACAGATCCTACGGCCAACACCGAACGGAATCATCTTCACTCCACTAATCCCGGTTATGTCAGCATCTTCCTTACCCGACATAAACCGGTCCGGGTCAAACTTTTTCGGGTTAGTCCAGATTCTCAGATCCTCGCTGATACCCGGGAGATAGACCTCGACGTTTACGCCGGCGGGAATGTCGTAGCCGGCAAGCGTCGTCGTCTCCATGACGGCGTGCGTCAGAGAAAAATAAGTCGGCGGATGTTTCCGGAGCAGCTCCTTGACGAAGGCTTGCAAAAAGACCATTTTGTCCACATCTTTCTCCTCGATCCTACGATCTCCCGCCGTTGATCTGATCTCATCGTACAGCCGAGATTGAATCTCAGGATTCGCAATCAGCTGTGCAATCCCCCACTCGATCGCCGTCCCCGTCGTGTCCGTGCCGCCGTTGAGAAACTCGGAGCAGAGTGTCACCAGCTCTTCGTTAGACGGCGCCGTTTCACGACCTTCTACTTTGAGGTCGAAGAGTGTATCCAGGTACGAGAAAGACGACGCCGTTTTGTCGGATCCTGGACTCTGAATCGCTCTCCGTCGTCTCTCGATGAATCCGACGACGAAATCGACCTGTTCACGGCGGACTTCGAGAGCACGTTTCCTCTCTTTCGAGAAGAAGGGAGCGAGAATCGGAAGATAATCGTCGATTCGTGGATCGACGGTCATCAACACCGTCTTCAAAATCTCGTCCATTTTCTCGATGGATTCTTCGTCCATCTCGATTCCGAAGCACATTTCCAATAGAATGCAGAAGGCAGCGAATCTGGCGTTTCTAAGCACCCAGGTTAGCCCGTCGTGCTCTCTAGCCTCCGATTTGATCCTCTCGATGAGCTTATCCATGGCGGATTGTCTCACCGACCCGAATTCCTTGAGCCGGGTCGAGCTAAGCATGTTCTGCACCATGTTTCTCCTCAGAGACCTCCACACGGGGCCGTATTTCGCGGCGTTGACGGTGAATTTGTTGCAGCTGAAGATTGTTCGAGTCGGATTCTCGGCGGGTCGGGAGGCGAACAGAGCTCCGCGTTGGATCAAAGCTTCGTGGACTAGAGTCGCGTCGGAGAGGATGATCATTGTCCGAGTCCCCATCCTTAGAGTGAAAATGGGGCCGTACGTTTTCTTGAGCTCCTCTGCGTATTCGAAAAACGGCTTCCCGGAGCGCGCGAACTGAAAAAGGTTTCCGACCACCGGCCAACCCGGAGGACCCGGAGGAAGGTTTAAACGTTTCTTCGTCTTGGAATTCCAGCGACTGAGGATGAAAACGAAACCGGAGACGACAATCGCGAGGAAGGTCAAATCAAGAGAAGTGGGAAAATAGGAGATGAGAGACATTTTAGCTCTGAATTATTTTCTTTGAGGGATTGAATTCAGTGGAGAAGAGAGGAAGATTATATACAAAAACAGAGCATTGCATGCAGAATTTAAAAAGAAATAAACTTTATTGGGGTTAGGTAATGCAACTACATTTTTTATTACTACTCAATAGTCAAAATACTGTGGACTGTATCTCCGTCCTAAAACGAGGCATGTTGGTTTGGTTTAAAGTTTAAACTTTTAACTACTAATTGAGATTGACCCGTTAATGAAATGTATATGTCAGAGCCAAAAAACAAGTTTTTATATACTCATTGATCTGTTTTTGTTGATTTTTCTTTTGTAGACTATGACATTGTCTAACATGTGGCAAAGCTACAATGAAACTGAAACCATACATTTTTGTATACTCAAAATAGCAACTTTCGTCATTATTTTTAAAAACTACTAAAATCTAACATAATAATAACCTATAAACTCAAAGAATTTCATTTGATTATCATTATACAATTTCAAAAGTACCTGAAGCTGAAAGAAAAAAAAAAACGTTTCCACGGAATATTTTTTTCATAATTTAACTATAATCTTTTCGCCCATTTGAGACCTGATTTTTTTTCTTTCCATAAATCATAATTATCTCTCCAAGTCTCTAATGTGTATATATTTTGGTGTGTATTTATTAAATAACGTGGTTGTTTACAACCACTAGTTAGTTGACTGTTTAGACACTTTATACTTTAAGCAAAGTTTAATTTCAGAATTGATTATATGCGTTTAGATTCACCTACAAACATAGACATGTTAGGACAAGTAATTAGATGAAAGCTTAAACAGGATATGTCCCAAATATTTATTGCAGTTAATTAGATATATATCGGTGACTTGCAATGAAAATAGAAAGGAAACAAAAAAACAAGTATTTGTAGAGAGAGTTATTTGGACCAACAGATAAACATGTATCAGTGAAAATTAGCTGTGAGCATGATAAAGTTTGGGACTTGAGGAATTGCGAGTGCATGTCTCTTTTTATTTATTGCGGTCAACTACTCCTTATTAAATTAGTAGTAACCTGGGAAATCTAAATGTCTGCAGGAAGCCATTACTTCACTTTCCAATTTTGATACACCCAAAAACAAAATAAATTAATAAATTAAAATAGTGTCATTCGTAAGCTTAACAAAATTACAAACCATCTAATTTCTCGTTTAAGAATATCGTTATAAATTCAAAGGAAAGGCAAGACAACTAAAATTGGTGACTGGTTTTGGTACCTAATCAAAGATTATCAGACAGATGCTTTCTCTTGTAAATCTAATACTCATTGATTCTAAGATTGTTTTGTTTGTCATACTGGAAAATATTTGGTTAGATACGAAAATATCATAAAGATAAAAGATAAGCCATAAATGAAGTTGATAATAAACAGTCCACAGTCCAAACTAGAAAAAAAAAAAAATTTGGTTTCATTCATCATTAATTAAGGCAAACATAAGCTGAACCGGTTTGAGTTGATCAACGTCCCTAAAACCTAAGCAAGCATGAAAAATTGATCCAAGTCAAACCGGGACCCTTCGTTAAGAAAACATCTCTAACCGAACCAATCCCTACATTGTCTTGTTATCTTGGAGGGTTTTTCAAAGTGCAGCAATGGAGGTTAACTCACTGAAAAAAAATCAGAGAAGTGGAGATTATCCTCATTCAAATCTCTGTGACTCACCAATGCCCCATCTTCAACAGCTTCAGGCTCAAAGCACAGATTTTGATTCGTCTTCATCATCGAGACATCATCCATCTCCAAATTCATCAGAGGACTTTCAGAGTTCGTTTCAAAAGATGTGATCTGATCAAGATCCATATCTTGATTGCATTCATACAAATCTCCAGGTAAAGCGTTGTTGTTGTCAGAAAGACTATCAGATTTCGACACAAGATCAAAAATTTGATCAATATCAAACTCTTCATTGCACCCATCCAAGTGTCCAGGTAAACCGTTGTTGTTGTTGTTGTTGTCGTTGTCAGAAGTCGCTACGATCTTTTGATCCTCTTCTTCAACAGTCTTGACAAACTCCTCGAAACTCGCTGGTAAATCATCTTGACTTGCCGAAGTCGATGGAAGATCTAGGGTCTGATTCTGATCGAGGTCTTGATGAGTTCCGTGTAAAACAAGGTCCTTCTTCTTCATATCCTGATAATCTCCTTGATCTTCCATGGCGGCTGAACGCAATCCCTTGAGATTTTGCAACATCCTGGAGATAGAATCGACGGCGTCACTCAACTCTTTCGAATCCTCCGACTTGGCAAGACTCTCGTCTTCCCACCAAAACCCTAACCCCTTGCGCGCAATGTTGTTGTCATCCCGAGGACGCTTATTCGCGAGGAAAGCGGAGACGACGGAATCGACAGATGAGTGACCAAAGGAGTAGAAGGAGGCGTTGGATTTGGAAGAAACCGGAGTCGCTAAGATAGCAACTTGCGCGCCGGAGAGAAGACAAAGCTGTGAGGTTTTACTGAAAAGACCTTTACGGCGTTTGGAGAAAGCAACCGCTCGCGAGTCTTTCTTCTCTATCATCTTCTCCATCGATATCTTCGTCTTCATGCCTCCCATTCTGTTTTCTTTTTTTTTATTTCTCGATTTCACAGAGCAAAAAAGAAGACAATTAAGCAGAGATTTTTGTTTTGCGTGTTAGGAAAGAAAAGAAT
The DNA here is from genome assembly GCA_900406395.1 of Kernera saxatilis. Taxonomy (NCBI): domain Eukaryota; kingdom Viridiplantae; phylum Streptophyta; class Magnoliopsida; order Brassicales; family Brassicaceae; genus Kernera; species Kernera saxatilis. Next base: position 27,372 of record OVAY01000216.1, on the reverse strand, counting down.
AGTCTTATATGGTACATATAATATATAGGCTTTAATGAAGTCTCATTTCTTTCCTTTTTCCTGAAAATCTGCTAATTGGTACTTAAACGACTAAGTACAAATGTTTTCCTTTTTTGAAGCTAAATTACTCAAAACCACCTCAAAAGGTAAACATCAAGCCGAGACCGGTTCACTTAAGCTAAATTTATTTGGTTTAATGATACCTGAATTTGGAACCTATATATGTACAAACCAAATAGAATTTACTGCGTTTTTCTTCGGTTTACAAAATAAATGTTTTTCATTTCTCTTCTCCAGTCTATATTGGGATTGCAATCGCAGGAACCTCCTCTTCCCAACGCATGTGTTCACAATGCAGAGTCTGCGATGAGACTTGTACTGGCTATAGAAAGGAACAACAGAGTAAAGACCTCTATTCCACTAACTGAAGAGGTAAGGCTTAGGGCTTGAACTTTTTAATAGCTCCATCTAAACTTATATATATACTTATGTCTGCTAATCCGTATAGATGTTGGAAGCTGAGAAGTCAAGACTCTTCATTGACTCAGAGGAGAAGAATGCGAGTTCTAAGACACACAAGAGAGAGTTGGAAGCTGAGAGAAGTTACCCAGAGGAGAATAATGTTGTTTCTAAGAAACAGAAGAGAGGCTAATTCTGAAGAGACCAGAGAGAGACAGAGAAGAAAAGATGAGAGAAAACAGAGAACCTATGGGAAGCGAAGATTCAACAAGTCGAGCAAAAACTCAAACTAAGCGAAAGAGTAGATGATCATAACCTCGAATGGTCGTGAATACCACGGCTTGTTTGATGCCCCGAATTAGTATTAAAGCTTCAAAAGAAAACAAAGACTATCATAAGTAGAATGTTTTAAAGGTGATAAATATTGAGGCTTTTATTACAATAACTTATTTTATTTTGGCATGAACACATATCAAGAACGTAACTTCTTGAAGGTGTAGAACTAGGTAATGCTTTTTAACAGGTAATATAATGGTGAAGAAGACTGTTTTTTTTACATAGCAAAGGGATTTAGGATGTCAGTTAAATTATTTTGAGAGTAAATCTAATAGATATGGTAAATAAAAACGTAACTAGATGTTAAATTATATTACACATTTTGCAAAGCAGGGATTACAAAAAAATACATGAAAATCTCTAGTTCAAGTGATCAATTATTTCTTCAAAACAGAGATTTTTGTAAATAATTGAGACAACTAAAAAGGTTTTAGAGTTTGGGAGAGAGAAAGGAAGGAATGTGAGTGGTGTTGTCAAACTCCAAACAAGAAGAAAGCGCAGTGATGAGTTTCTTCACATCTTCTGTGGTATGCGCTGCACTCAGTGTCACCCTTAGCCTGAAGAACTCCACAGCAACATATGATGAGTTTCATCGAGATTCATATAATATATAATGGTTTCATTTCATAGGGAAAAAGATTTTAGAGTTTTTTTTGTTTACCTGCAAGAATTGGGCGGCACTGTGGGTGGTCTTATTGCCATTACATGGAAGCCTGATTTTAGTAGATACCTGCAACAATGAGAAAATACAATCAGCTATATTTGTGTGTGTGTGTGTGTGAAGGAAGAGGAAGAGGAAGAGAACGAGAGGGAGATGTGTGTTAACCGGCTCGCTTGGAGGGCTTTCTCTTGATTGCCTACTACAAGTGAGATAATGGGGCTTGAGGTTTGAACTCCAGATAATGCCTTAAACTCTTTCACCCTCTCCCATATTGCCTTTCTTCTCCATCTCTCCTTCCTCGACACTACAACTGCAGCATAAGCAGCTGCAGCCATTGGGACAGGTATTGCTGTTGAAAATATGAATGAGCGACCTCTTGATTGGATCAGTTGCTTCCACTTTTTGCTGGTTCCAAAACACAGTTAAGCTGTTACCAGTCTACTACTACATTGAAAATCTCTATTTCAACCGTAACAATTCAGATTGATTAATGATTTGTCTTATCATAAGCTTTCATGAACCTTTGAGATCTCAACCACCACTAAAACAAATTCTTGGTTCACGAATTCCAGATCATATAAGTATGTGTACCTGCAAGCTATGAATCCGCCATGACACCCTGCTGCCTTACTCAAAGTGCCCACACATAAATCTACATCGGCTTCACAGTTAAATTCCTCGGCCACGCCACCACCAGTGTCTCCACAAACAAATGTTCCATGGGCCTGATCGATCAACTCATATTTCTTCAGGAAAAAGTAGTCGACGCCAACACCTCAAAATTTGTAACGTGAACATTCAACCAACTTACATCATCAATGACTAGTAAGAAGCCATGCTTCTTCCGAAGCTGAGAGAGCTCTTCCATTGGTGCAAAGTCACCGTCCATACTAAATAAGCTGTCAAAAACAACAAAAATGAGATCCAACCATTAGAGCTCCCTTTCGTATTTCCACAGTCTCAAACCACCAGGCGGTGAGAAGAATATTGAAATTAAGTTTAGCCTTTGTAGATAGCACTATGGATCATGTGAATGAAAAGCACAAGAGACAAAACTATGATCAGACTGGCACATTTAAGTACTACAACTTTCAACTTATAATAGAACAAGAGCAGTAAGTAATTAGCAAATGAAACTGACCTATCAGTCACCACGACCTTCCTCTTCATTTTGCAACATGATCTGTCCAAACAATTATAGATGACATAAATGGAAAACTAGATATCAAAGGAGGAGTTGGGGAAGTGAAGGACTTACAGTAACGAATTAAGGTGATACATGTCACAGTGTCGATAAACAAAAACTTCAACATTTCCTTGTCGTTCGGCAAGACGGATACCATCAATAATCGATGCATGATTCAGTGCATCAGAAAAGATGGCCACTTTCTCATTCTTCAGAGGTTTGCTACTAGCAGCCAAAAGAGAAGCAACACTTCCAATTGCAACCAATGCAGCCATATTGGCAGCAAACCCAGTAGGACAAACAAGACAATCCTAGAAAGATAAAGGACACATCATCCGCTTTCAGCTTGAGATATATCAATATCATGGGGCTCATTTCAATCATTCAAGGAAGTTTTTTTTACCTCTTTCTTCTTCAGTTCGGCCAAACTCGACTCAAGCAAACGATGATACGTGGTGTAGCCACATATTAACGCAGAACCCTTAGGTCCCATACCAAATTCTTGGACTGCCTGCCTTGAAGAAATAACATAAGGCAGTGGAAGAAACCTACACTTACGTTTGTTGACATGAAAAAGTTTTGGGAACATACGTTTGCAGCAGCATTTGCTATTGTAGGATGAGAGCTCAAACCCAAATAATCATTCCCAGAGAATAAAAGTAGCTTCTTGAATCGCCCTTTTCTACCCTCAGCTAATGCATCTCCACTAAAAATCTCTTCTCCTGCCAATGTGAAAAACCATACCATTGCCTAATCAACTCAGCTTCACTGACCTCAGTTATAGCCATCAATTATACTCATTATTTTGCACAAAACCAAAATTCCCTGTCTAAGGTACTAAAAGGAATCGCACTAAAGTTCAAGCAAAAAAAAAAAACCGTAACTTTGGAAACTCCGAAACTCTCGGCAAGAAAAAAATATCAGGAAAGGAATGAAATGTACCGTTGCTGGGTTCATCATGAAGCCATTTCTGAAATGTGGGTATCGAAACAGAAACCTCGACTGAATCCCGATCCCATTGACACATACCGTCGAACACCTCGTACTCGACTCCTTCATTATCTCTGCTTTTCACCATTCCTTCTTCGTTTTGCCTAGACATACAAATGGGTCTCAAAGATCGAAGGAGTTGCCTGGATTGAAGCACATTCACTGCTTCTTCCACACATTTATCCCATGAATCATCCGCCATTCTACTATTTCCAGGAGAAGTGTAAGGAATTAGTGCTATTGTGCGAATTCAAAAAACTGGTTCGGAGAACTTCAAGCTTCTTGCTACTGCAGACGTCAATAAACTCCAGCTTCTACATGTTTATAGAATCCTTTTGCTGTTGAAGAATCCACCGAGAAAGAAATGAGAAAATCACGAGAGAATCTGAGAGGTCCGTCTAAGGGCCTGAAGAAGCCCAGAACAAAGAAGAAGATGATTAATGAAAATCAAAGTTAATCACGTGCAAGTCACATGATGGGTTTGTTCTGGTTTGGTTCAATCCGGTTTACTAGAAGCAGCAAAACTACAAAAGAGCTTGGAAAGACGATGATGGTGAAATCAAAATCAGAGAAAGAAAATGGCGCTCGATGTGAGAATCTTCGAAAACATCTCTCCTTCTCGTTTCGTCTCCTTCACCATTCCTAATCCTATTTCTCCGTTGTATCTCCTCCGATTCGCCGTCCTCGACTCGCCTGTTCATTCCACCGAGTCTTCCCCCCGAGTCGCCGCCATGCTCGTCCCCAAGCACCGAGAAACCGATTGGATCTTCTCCACTGAGTCCGGCCATCTCCAGCTCCTCCTTAACCTCCCAGACATCTCTCGGCTGATACTGATCGGAGATGATCCCGAAGGTACCTCTGATTTCCCCGCGGTTTACCACCGACGACCTACTGCCGAGGACAACGACTTGGAGATCGAGATGAGACTGAAACCTCTTGTGGTAGCTCTCTCACCCAAAACCCTAACCAGCGACGGGATCGACCATGTACCTTTTCTGATTTACGATGATAATGTTGTCTCCAGCTTAGAGCTTAAGAAATCCGTGGGGCCTTTCGTTGGTGAAATGCTTATTGAGGATGTAGAGATTGAGATCGATGACGGGGTAAGAGAATTCAGGAGGAGATTGAGGTTCAAGAGAATGCCTAATCTGGTCCAATCTGACATCAAAATCGTCCCTAGAAGATCCTCTTCAGGCTCAAATTCTTCTCCTTCACTAACTAGAACAGAGTTCAAGCCTGATCTCACGGAACCTGTGCATCCCTACTTGGCACCAATGGTGGCAAGTCTTTCCTTGATTGGTTCTCACATCGATGAGCTCAAATCAAGACCAAAAGCACTATGCATTGGAGTCGGAGGTGGTGGATTGCTTAGTTTCTTAAGGCTACAATTAGGGTTCGAGGTTACAGGCGTAGAGATAGACCCTCAAGTCTTGAGGATCGCAAGGCAATACTTTGGGTTAGAGGAAAGCTTTACTCGTGTTCACGTTGAAGATGGTATTAAATACTTGAAGACATTTTCTTCTAGCTGTGATGGTGATACCAAATTTGATGCCTTGATGGTTGATCTCGACTCGAGCGATCCAATCCACGGCGTGAGTGCTCCTCCAATCGAGTTTGTGGCCAAAGATGTTCTGCTAGCTGCGAGAAGTGTTCTTGTTCCATCTGGGGTGTTCGTTATCAATGTCATTCCTCCAAACAAGATATTCTACCAAGAACTGAAACACGAGTTTAGAAAGGTCTTTGCCGAGTTGTATGAGATCGATGTAGGAAACGGCGAAAACTTCGTTCTCATTGCAACCGTCGCACCTAGGGATCGCAAGAGCGGTTATACCAGGGAGTATCTAAAGCCCGCGATCTTGGTTAAGTATATTGATGCTATACAGAGAATCTGAGATTCGTTCAAACAGAAAATTTTCATTGCAATAGCTCAGAGCCTCAGATAGTTAAAGTTGAGTTTTGGATCCAACGTCAAAAGTACAAAAGAGCCAGATCCTATTAAAAAAAAAAGCTTAACGAAAGTGTGTTGTTCAGCTTCGGTTCCTAGTCTTCACTAAACCTGATCTTCTTCGGGACTGGCTGGGTATTTCCAACCTGCAGCAGCAACTGTGGTTATTACTAGTTCTGTGTTTGAAATGTAATGTAGAGAAAGTGGAATTGTGTAATCGAAAACTTACAAGCTCGGGGCATTCATATTCTATTCCAGCAGCTTCGATTCTCTTCCTCCTTTGCTGATCCCGTTTCACTACCTTCTGCAACAGTTTCCTATGCTCTTCCAATGTCCTTTCCTGTATATATTAAAACAGGAATCAAATTTAAAAGGCACTACTTGTTCAAAGAGAAATGGCAAATTGAGAACAGTAAAAGTGAAGATGAGTTACCTTGTTATGTTGTTTACGCTCGATCTGAACCCAATCCACTGGTTTGTAGTGACACTTAAACCCTTTCCACCTAATTTCATTCACGACATAAAGACGCTAAGAACCATGACTCATATAAGTATCATCTAAACCAAGAAAAGGCTCGTTCAGTAACCACACAAGATGGCAATAGAAAGAGAGCTATTACATTCAACAATATATCCCACAGCACATAGCCAAGCAAAATAGCTAACCTACACAATAGGATATGCCAACTAACTATTTGCAAAGAAAAATCACAAATGACTACGAAAAGAAGTTGGTTCAATTCACTCACAGATTCGGTTTAACATGCTCTGGTGGAATGACATGGACTTGAAGCATGTGCTCGAGCAACAAATAGTCATGCATTGCACCCGCTGCGATTTCGGCCACCTGCAAAGAACCAATTCAAGAGGTTAAGGATTGAATCTGGAACATATATAGCGCATAAAGGGTTTCACCATTTTTGTACAGGTTCAAGTATACCTCAGGGTCCTCAAACTGTATGAACCCAAAATGCTTTGATTTCCCAGTCTGTTAAAACAAAAAATAATGAGAAAAGAAACAGCACATAGCCTGAAACTAGAGCAAACAGATCAAAGCAACCAAATGTATAACCTTTTTGTTTCGGGCGACTCTAACTCTCTTAACTGTTCCAAACTGCGTGAAGAAAGCTATGAACCAAAGATAGAACAGAATGATTCCGATTACAAGTGTGTGCCAACAAATTGATCAAACACAGCAATCAAGGGGGAAGAAGGTGTCAAGTCAGCTGGTTAATAAGAAAAAATTACCTTCAATCTCAGTCTCATAGAACCCATGAGGGATTCGACCGATGTATAGCACCGTGGCTTTATTCTCCTCAAGAGGCTTGGTCACTGGAGCTTTGCGAGCTGGACCGCCTTCTAGTGGCTATCAACCCAGAAAACAAAACCCAATCAGAGCAATTCAGGTAAAACATCTGAAAACGAATTCGAAACGATGGAGGTAAGTGAAAGCATCGAAGAAAATACCAAAAAATCAGCCGACGGTTTCGGGTTCTGGGGAACAGCTAACTGAGAAGAAGAAGAAGAAGCAGCCGAAGCAGAAATCTTCTTCATGTTCTTCTTTAGAGCTTTCTTCGCCTTGGCACCCATTGTTGTCGTTGGCGGCGAAAGAGAGTAAGATACGAATTAGGGTTTACCAGAAAATCTCTGTCAAAGTTTTCCACTTGTATCCCTCGACTCCATTCTTTGTTTATATGTCACTATTTACTAGAAAGGAAAATTGTCACCAAAAAAAAAAAAACTTTTAAGTACACATGTTTTGTTTATTTAGGAATTAGGACTAATTTACTACAACCAAATTCTTATAAAAAATAAATACCACTAATTTAGGTTTAGTAAAGAACTCTACTAAACTTCAAATTTGTGATGTTTTTTATATAAAAAAAAATCAATCAAAAACCAGATTTGGTAGAATTTTACGGTTTTTCAATATATATTATTATTTAAATTACTATAAAATATTATTTCTAAATTATAAAATGAGATTGACATTATTAAAAAAAAATTAGAATAGAAAAATCAGATTTAACGACAGTTTATTTTTTGGATATTTGACTAACCAAAAGATAAAAATATGATTTTAAATACCAAAAAAAATAATATATGGTTCTGTGTTTGTCAGCATGTTTTCGGCTTAACGATGTGTAAATGGGCTAATATATTTTTAGTGTGAAAGCATACTATTACGGGCCATAAAACTGGCTTCTATGATGGCCATTATAAACTAATTGGGCCTCATTAAAAGAATTAGTTAAGCCCACAATTAAGTTTTTTTTAATGAATTAGTAGAGCCGTTTAGGATAATTAATTAAATATTTTCAGCAGATGGATCAATATAGCCGTTTAACGATGACCGTTAAATCCTTTCGAAATTTTATGAACTTGAGTTCACCTCAGGTTTAGCAAAAAACAAAAGCTCAGAGATTTATATCATTATACTGCTCCACAGACCTACAGTATCCTTTACGCATTATAAGTTACTTATGCTTCGTGTTTCCTGCTATGTCTGAATAGCGTTTTAGATGATTATGGTCATTTTTCTAACAAATATTAGACCTTTTTGTTATATGTGAATTGGCTTCTTGAGGTGGGAGACAATCGGCTCTTGTTATGAAGCTTTCTACGTTAATTTCGGACATGACCAAATTATAAAGGTACCAATCACATCTTGAAAATAAGTTTCTGTTGTCTTTTGTGATGGGATCTGAGTTATAGGATCATAGATATTTATTTACAATGCTTAGATCATGTAAGTTGTTAACTAAAGAAGGGATTTAGATTACAGCGACCATAGATTGGGTCAGGAGAGTCGACAAGAGTTGGTTCCATGGGAGTTATCATTTCGAGCCTTGACTACCTCAGGAGACTAAGTAGTCAGAAACTGCTTTCCATCAACCCGACATATCATAATAGAACCCTGATTGAGGAGAAAGAAGAGCCGCATTGTTGTCGGCTGTTTGAGAATGTCTACGTGGCCGACAAATTATTGGGCCAGAGCCGATCTTGGGAGGAAACTAAATCACACTTGGGCCTAGGCCTCTAATGGGTCAATTGGTCTGTTAATTAACGGGCCAATTTATTTTCTTAAGGTGACGGAGAAAACACACGAGGACATAAAGGTAAAGTCCTTGTATAGTGTCTTATCTGGCTCGGTTGCTTTTGCTGTGCTTAAGGTCAGGTTTTTTTTTTTCTTTTTTTGTTCTTGACCTTCCTTATCTTGTCTTAGAGCTGTTGTGGCCGTCTCTCTGTTTCTTGGAGCTGTGCTATCCTTCTGTATCAGTGATTTTTTGGTTGACGAAATCAAAATACAGATGGCAAAAAAGAAGAAGAAGATAAAGTCCCTCTATCTCTCTCTCTCTTTGTCTCTCACCTACTTAGCCTGCTTGTAGTGTTGAGTTGTTGACATGTTGTTTGGGCACATGCTAAATATGAGAGTAAGTATTGAGTTTTTCTGGTGCTACCTACTTTTTTTCTTTTCTTTTCTTGGAATGCCAAACTATAATTTACGATAGACAACACGTGTTAATTTAAATTGCCAAATATATAATTTTTTTTTTCTTCTATTATTTGGCTTCCAAATTAATTTTGTCATACGTTTCTAAATAAATAATGGAATACGCGATTTTTTTTTTTTTTATAAACGAGAAATTCCATATTGAAATCCATACTAATTGGTAGAATAAAATGAAATTTTTACATATATATAATTTTTATATTTGACGCACTATTTAATTTAATTTAAATAATCAAATTAAAACCCCCACGTTTATTGACATTGTACCTAAATGAACACATTGATTGGATTGGCACGTTGAGGAATGTACCCAGAAGACCCATTCATCCAAAAATCTCCTTTGCGTTGCTATTTTCTTTAGTTTTTTTTTTTTTTTTTATATATTTTCTTTAGTTTCTTCTCTTAAAAATGCTGTCAAACAATATCTCCTTAAAAAATATTATATATGTATATATATATGATAGATGACTTCCATGCTATACGCGATTATTGCAGGATATTCTTACACATATTTAATAATTGAAGAGAATTAGATATGCTTGGTGAAAAAAAATGGTTTACCAAAAAAAAAAAAAAAAAAAAAAAAAAAAAAAAGCATACAGTTTTCAAACTAATGAAGGCGGAAATTAGCTTATGACACCAACTTATTTTTTTGGGGCAACACTTTATGATCAATTTTATTTTTTATCTAATTTCCATTTCTACTGTGAGGTTGCATATAAGGATTATGGGCTTCTAGCTTTTTAAACAGTTTCATTGTCTTCTTTTTTGTAATGATGCTTATGAGCTGTTTTTCAATACTATTATTAAGATATATATGCGTAACAATAAATTTTCTGATTTTTCTGATATATAGATATTAATTATTAATAATATAAATATGTATATAATGAAATCGTATAAATATTTGTTTCTTTTTAATGTCTTCATTAAAAATTTCTTGGATTAGTATAGCTTACCATTATAATCTGCTAATGAATATATGATGATGATGATCGAGTAAATTAAACCTCAATAAATACGGTTAGAACTAAAATAGTTAAAGTTTACTTTAAAATGAATTAAATTATTTGATGGAAATATATGGAGGGATATGCATAGTTATCCATATATTATATAGTAATAGTGATAATAGAATTATTTAATAATACTTTTGATATAATATTTCCTTAATATAGTTATGCGTGTTGTCACAAAAAAAAGAAGATACAATCGTTTCGTTTTAATTTTATTTGCTTTTGTGAAAATTTTAGTTTGTTAGTTCTGAAATGTTTTGTTTAGTTGCTCTTCTGCCACGTGTATCACCGGAACCAAAGTCATCACCACCGTCACGGTTAACACCAACATCAAAGGAAGAGCCTCAAGCGCAGTCATATGTCAAAACCAACTCTATCACCCTTATAATCCGGTAAAATCCCAGCCACCACCTCTAACATCGATGTCTGCTCGTTTTTTAATTATAATACCATGAATCTGTAAATATTCGATTTCATTTATGATATTATATATATTTTTTTAATTAATTTATTTAGTTTTTAATTGAATTTTCTAGTTTTCCTTTTGACTGATCAATTTTATTAACGGTATAGACTAAATGTGAACCAAACTTACTTCCTAATTATTAAATGAGTTAAAAGAAATTCAGTATAAATAGACTAGAGCCTTAATTTGGACAACATACTAGAAAACGTAGTGCTCGCGTTTATTCTATAAACTAGATTTATATTTCACGAGTTGCACGGCATTTTAATTTTATACAGTTAATAATACGTATTGTTATATATATAATTATTTAAATTTTAAAAAATAAATTTATATAAATTTGAACCTATTTTATCGTTAATAGTCAAAACATCATAAAATATAAGTTTAAATTTTAAATACATATTATTCTCTATTCGTATTTCAAAAACTTTTAAACTATGCTGAAATGACCAAACGGTTTAGCTGAATTTTGAATTTGATAACCTAATTCACTAATCCACATCAAGTATGTTTATTTTATAAAACTTATTCATTTCGCATAGCGAATGAGATAAAAAAAAAATATTTTACTTTAATCTTGTGAACTTAAGTCTATTTTTTTTTAACACTTTTTCACGGCCATTATTCTATAAATACCCGATAATCAAAGTACAAAACTTATCAAAAAGAAAAGAAACAAAAAATCTTATTCAGAGTAAGTTGAACATCAACAATGCTCGAGAACATAGCGCTCACGTTTGTTCTAGGGTTTCTCCTCGTTTCAGTAGCTATGATGAAGCTTAAGGAGAAGGAGAAAGAGAAGAGAAAGAAGAAGAGAGTGACGATTGCTTGCTCTGCAAGAACCCTCCCTCTCCCTCCTGGACCGAAGCCCTGGCCTCTGGTAGGAAACTTACCGGAGATTTGGAGGAACAAACCGGTGTTCCGGTGGATGCATTCACTCATGAATGATCTCAACACGGAGATTGCATGCATCCGTCTCGCCAACACGCACGTGATCCCCGTGACGTCCCCGCGGATCGCACGTGAGATTCTGAAGAAGCAAGACTGCGTTTTCGCCACTAGGCCGCTCACGATGGGCACCCAGTATAGCAGCCGCGGGTTTTTGAGCATTGCGGTGGTCCCACTAGGAGAGCAGTGGAAGAAGATGAGGAGAGTGGTGTCTTACCACGTGGCGAATCCCAAGAGTTTCAAATGGACACTCGACAAGAGAACCGAAGAGGCCGATAACCTCGTGCGGTGCGTCAAAAACGGCGACGGTTTGATCGATCTGAGGTTCTTGACGAGGCAATACTGCGGGAACGTAGCCCGGAAGATGATGTTCGGGGTAAGGCATTTCGGGAAAGGAAGTCAAGATGGGTACGGACCGGGTTTCGAAGAGATTGAGCATGTCCAGTCTCTATTCACGGTTTTAAGCCACCTGTACGCGTTTGCATTGTCGGATTATATCCCGTGGCTAAGGTTCATGGACTTGGATGGACATGAGAAGGTGGTGAGTCGCGCAATGAGGAATGTGAATAAGTATAATGATTCCTTTGTCGATGAGAGACTAAGGCAATGGCGTGACGGGAAGAGGACGACGGAGCCTCAAGATCTTCTTGACATGTTGATATTGGCTAAAGACGACGACGGGAAGACTCTTCTTTCAGACGAAGAGATCAAAGCGCAAATTACGGTTTGTATATATACGCCTATATACGAATATTAATCGATCTACTGGTTTGACAATATCATCTTTTAACATGTGCAATAGAATCTCGATCCCAAAAAGAAAAAAATAAGAAAAAGAAGAAGATTTTTTAACAAATTTTATATGCATATATATATTACAACTTATGAATTTAAAAAAAAAAAAAAAAAAACTTTTAACACGTTAAATTTCCGTGTTTCCTAGCTCTAATAGGGTTTTTGAATTTTGCAGGATCTAATGATGGCGACGGTTGATAATCCGGCTAATGCGGTAGAATGGGCGATGGCGGAGATGCTCAAGGAGCCGAGCATTATGCAAAAGGCGGTGGAAGAGATCGATAGGGTTATTGGAAAAGACCGATTTGTCCTTGAATCGGACCTGGTGAATCTCAACTACGTGAAGGCTTGTGCTAAAGAGGCTTTCCGGCTGCACCCCATCGCACCGTTCAATCTCCCTCACGTGTCCATGGCGGACACCGTGGTGGAGGGTTACTTCATCCCCAAGGGAAGCCACGTGCTGATCAGCAGATTGGGGATCGGGAGAAACCCTAACGTGTGGGACAAGCCACTGGAGTTCGACCCCGAGAGGCACTTGAGGAACAACATAGCCGTGGAGCTGAACGACCCTGATCTCAATATCATATCGTTCAGCACGGGACGGAGAGGGTGCATGGGTGTGAACATTGGCTCGGCCATGACCTACATGCTGCTGGCTCGGCTTATTCAAGGGTTCACATGGTCAGTGCCTTTTGGAAAAGTTGACCTTTCCGAAAGCAAAACTGACCTCTCCTTGGCAAAACCTTTGCTTGCCATTGCATCACCTCGGCTGTCTCCAAAAGTGTATCCCAACTAATCTCCTTAAACAGCGTGTGGGATTAAATAAAAGTTTATTTATGAATAAACTTTTACAATTTATGTGTGCGGAAAAAGCTAATATCTTAATAAATACAAAAGTTTGATATTGTGGTTTTAGTCGCGCGGTGTTACCTATTTCCCTTAAAAATATGCTCTCTTTATCTCATAAAGCTGTATGTTTTAGATTTCGTACACATGCGCTTTCCATCTTCCACGCTGCGTTTTTCGTCGGGCTTTGGGTCGGTACGTAGTTTGGTCAAGGTGTACGTGGGTCGCTTTGATTCCGAAACCCAATCTTGGGTCAGAGCGGGAGTACTGAGTGGTTTCGGTGGTCTCGTTGCTTCAGTAGATTGGGAGCAATATCTTGAGTTACCTTTTCTTCTCCATTCCTTGGTTTAATTAATGCAAGGAGATTATTTTCCTTCATCTTCGGGATCGATTGTGTCGACTCATCAATATTTAGCAGGTTATTGGCTTCTGTTTCTTAGTGTTGTTTGGTTTAGCTTTTCAGCTTTTGTTTCCGGAGTTGTATACTGCCGGCAAATGTTTCTGAGGTTTGTTTTGACTCTGGGGTTTTAATTGTATTTCGTTCAACCGCCGGCTTTGTATCAGTAAACGGTTATCAATGGAAATTCAAATGAAAAAAAAAAAAAGAAAGAAAGAAAGATGTCGTACACATGTTAGTATATTGTTTAAATCTGCCCATGGTGGAGTGGTAATCAATTAAGAGCAAAGCATAGTTCCGTTCTTCTTTAAGTTCGACTTTTCGGAGAATAATTTTATTGTTGTTGGGTTACTTGGATCCTAAATTCTAAACCCTAAGAGTTTTGGTTGGAATGTTTTCTCCGTAGTAAATTTGCGAAAAACTCATGCCCAAAACACCTAAAACTTTTACAGCTTCAAATATACAAATGTGTTATAATTAAAATAATAGATTAGGATCAGATACGCGGGTTAGCTTTTTTTTGAGAAATAATTTATTTTAGTCTTATTTTGTTAACTAAAAACTTTATTTAGATTCGACAATCGACACCCGCTTTTGATAATTTTAATTAGACATAAATCATCCTTCCCACCAAAAGATTAAACTGAGGTACAAAGTTCGATTTTAGACCTTTTTCTAAAGAGACCGAATCAACGCCACCAAACTATCAAATTTATTCGATTTTTTAAAATTTATTATACCATATGTATAACGCGTGCACCAAAATAACGTAGAGTGGGTGAACAATCATGTTTTATTCTTTGTTTATAGAAGAAAAAAAATACTCTGTTCAATTTGATGACTTTTTTAGATTTTGGTTAAAAAAAAGTTTCTCGCTCTCACCTAATTTGCTGCTTGTGCTAATAAATCTGTGGGTATTGAGTATCCTGACTTTAGCTGCGTCGGTGCTTCACTTGTAGAATAGAAAAAATTGGCCACGTTTGAAACAACAATTAAAAGTAATAAATTTTGGATTTGATTGCCTACAGATAATTTTGTAGTATATTAGGATATTCAAAATTTTCTTAATTTATTTAAAATGCTAAATACAGTTTTTTTATATATAAAATTGAAAGTTTATTAATTAGTCAAAACTCAAACCATATTATAGTTTTTTTTTTTTTAAACGAAAAAACTATGTGTTGTCTTACAATACGAATATTCTAAATACATAAAAACTAACATTTTTTTTGGTCGAACAAAAAAACTAACATTAAGTTTTGCTTCTAGTTTTTACCATATTGTAGTTACTTGATGATCAACATCTATTATTGATTTCTTTCCAGCCTATACAGCTACAGTTAAGACTAAACTAGTAGATTTTTTCTTCTTGTCGTCTTAGACTAAAGTAGTAAATTTTTTTTTTGTTTCTTGTCGTGGACACCAAAATGGATTTTTTTTCTGGGACCAAAAATGGACACCAAAATAGTTTATGACAAAGAAAAGAAAAGGGTGGTTTATTTTTATTTTTCAAAGTGTAGATGCTTTTTCTGTTCATGTTTTGTTCCTGCAATTTACAATTTATTTCCAAGTGTTCGCAGAAATGCTTGAATCCGCACCCAAAATGATTTTGTATGTAGCTTTTGTTCTCGTTGGATCAACTTCTTTTCTTCTTTTCTCCCAAACTTCGATTACCACTCTATAGGATCGAGAGATTCTAGCGAGGATGATTCTATATACTCTATTCTACATTTTATTAAGCATCTTCTACACTCAACCATAGTTAATATTTGTTTTATTTATCCTCCATTGTCAATTACCTTTATATATAATAATTGACAAAAAAAATTTAACAGAATTTTTAATATATAAACAATTACATCTAATGTAACATTTATTCATTAATACTAAACCTCTACATGTTCTGTACATATCATTTATATATTAGCGTATATTTATCCTTTCAAATTTTACACGAATTTTAATTTCATAAATAGAATAGAGAATATGTTTGATATTTTAATTCATTTAAATATTTTTCTTTATGGAATTTTAAATATTATAATTAATTGATTGTTTCTCACTGAATTAAAAACAATGAAACTGAGATTTCTTAAAACACTTTACCATACATACTCTCATCAAAATATGCATTTAAAAGTGTGCAAAGGCATTGGATTGGGCACGTTAGTGACAGAACCAAAAATACCCAATTGCTACAACTTTGTTAGAGAGGAGAAAAAGAACCTAGAATCTCCTTAGGTGTTGCTATTTTCTTGTGTTTCTCTTCTGCTCTATGAATAAAGTCAGAAAGAAAAAGAAAATTAAAAAAAAAAAAAACTATTTGGTGTTCCTTTTTTTTTTGTTTTCTTTCTAAAATGGGCCTTTTATTCAAAGGAGAGCAGAGAAGCAATGCGGTTTCTTTTAAGCCATTGATCTTTAGGTTTTGTTCTTCTTCAATTTACTAGCCGTGAAATGCAACCTTGCCATCAGCGGACGCGGTGCTCTTGTTTTCTGTTCGAATCCTCGGACACATACAAATCCTGCAGGCAGAATTGTTAGATGTTTATCAGTTTCTATCACAGAACAGAACAGCTATGTCCAAAGTTGACGAGGAGCAATGTGTTTCTGGATTTCCCAGGCTAAGAATTCAATGGTACCTTTCCAAAAGCAGTATTGTATCTGCTCTGTTGAAAGACCTGCGTAAATTCCACAAACCATTCTAAGATCTCTTTTGACTTAGAGAAGGTGAAGCTTTCCAAAGTTGTGCTTTGGACATTTGATCAATCTGAATTCTTTACCTCTGAATATTGATGTTACCGATGTCCCGAAGTAAACAGTTCTTCTTGGTAGATTCCATATCCAATCTCTAGGAACATCGATGGGTTTGAGACTGGAATCATGGTCTGCAAATAACTGCAAGATAAAAATGACGAATAATTATCAAGAATCAAAGTAAATACAAAGCATGTTTCGCTGTATTTTTGAGTTTCTTTTTCAGTTAACCTCGTTAACTTGAAAGTATGTCCCATTGAGCGGAAAGCTTCCTCTCATGGCAGTTCGACAAGGTATCTGTTATGAAGACAACCGATATTAGTAACATGTATTCTCACTTCTCCTTTCTCGTGAACACTACAAAAGATCTAGACAATCTCACCAAAAGAGTTCCTCTAACTGTCTGTGAGTTCGCTTCCCTCACGCTGTTGCACTCTGAACAAGTCTCGTCAAAGCACATTTTGCCTGACGCTTGCCCTCCACATTTCAGTTCAGGTGGCTGAGCCGAATTCGCAGTTTCACCTGGCGACCAAACAATTACATTAGTTAACCTAATTTCTTCCAACTTTCATTTGACAGCCTCGAAACTTTATCTTTAACCCACTCTATTTCAAATGCCTATAAAATTTTAGTCCTAATTTTACTTTCTTCGATACTGACGACACAGGGAAAGCAACAGTGCAATGTTTTATCCTCACCTGGTGTCCAAATAGCTAGGAGATAAGGGCTTGGATCATCTGGTTCTCTTTTATCCATCTGTTTTTCATCGAAGGAGGATTTTTAAACAGTCTTGTTCAAATGAAACATCTCTGAGTAAAGAGAGAATACACGATTGACTTACACCATCGAGGAGAGGATGTGAATCCGGGAGCTCGTACCTGCAAACAGACGACACATTTATCATTTACCTTGTCTATAATACACCTGGCTAACAGCTATACGTTCTGGAGTCATTTTCTCCTAGTGATGTCCCCTGGCTGACCCACATGCTATAAAATCCGATTGAGAGCGATGTTTTTTTCCCAAAATGTATATGAAAGATAAAATATAGGACGAGATATCAGCTTACACTTGGTGCTCTGTCCTGAGACGGCTAATGTTCTTTAGTTTGGGAGTTGAAATAGAAGTAGTGGTTGGATTCAAAGCAACCAAAGCCTTGGACATGTCACCTTCTTGGAGCTCCATGTTTCTCTCCATGTGTTCCCTAAGAGTCATGCCGAACTGTTTAATGTTGAGTTCTATCGTTGGGATCGCATCTGGGTCCTCATTGTAGTAAGCATCTTCAATGTCACTCTCTGTTATCTCAGTGCATTCTTGCTCGGGCGTGGCCGGCTCTTCGATTATTGGTTCACAGTTTCCTCCATTCGATGGTGCTTCCGTTGTTAGGGCTTTCTCCAGAGGAGGAGGTAGTGCCATCATCGGGATGGCTGCAGGAGGAAAGGACTCGGGAGGGACCGGGATAATTGCACTGGTTAAGCTCCTCTCGTCTGGTGCCGGCAAAGCAAGTCTTGCACTGTTACAATGGCATCAGTCATCAAATCTCATATTTGAAATCGCTACTTTGGCATATCTAATATAGTGTTCATCTTTGGATTACTAGAGCTTATGCTAAAATGAGAGTGTATATGGCACCATGATTTTGACTTTGATCTTTGTGTTGTTCTTGCTTGATACCATGTAGTTGAGCCTATATTTTAGTTACTTCCCAAGAATCCTAATTTTTATCTTTTTGGCAGCGGAATTATTGCATAGAAGTGCACGAAAGCTTGCTTACCTAGCATAAGCACTGGCAAAGTGTCTGCATTCTCCTCTCATTGGACATGCATTACAATTAGGCCTACTCTTCGTGCAAAATACCTGACATGAGTTCACATGATTTAGACACATATTTGACCAGGTGCCTGCAAATGCTTCCAATTACCAGATGATAGATTCAAAGCTTAGAGCAATAATACCTTCCCAAACGTAATCAGCTGGTAGTGCAATTCATACCTGAATAAGAAAGGACGCTAATTAATTTCGTTGTTAGTAATGAAGATAATATTCTAAAGAAGAAAAAAAACTTTTTTTTCAGATAGATGATTTGGTAGAGTTTATGAGCATACAGTGTTCGTTGATCAAGTTTGCAGAGTCTGGGCCAAAGAAACTTTTGGATGGACTCAAGCACTGGGTATCTGTGGAAACACTGCACGGTTATGATTTGCGAAAACCAAAAATGTTAGTTGTTTGAATGACAAAGAAAGAAACTCACAGCTCCAAAAGGTGTAACTGAAGTGATTCAGGTAGAGGTTGTAGAGGCACCCATCCCAGCCTAACGGCTATCCTTCCGACATTCGTGTCAACCTTCACATCATCAATACAATTTCCAGCTTAGTTAGCCGGAGTTATTTTAATTACAAGTAGGTAATGATATAGTCTGACTTACTGGGAAAGCGAGATTGTGGAGTGTTAAGAGTCGCACGCATTCTACGCTTTTCAAACCGAGTCCTCTTATGCTCAAGAGATAGTCCCTGTGAAGTGATCATGAGCAGCTTGTTTCAATATTCAGTCTGACGTAATTGTTGAGTAAAATGATCCTATTAGTGTTGCTGTCATTGAAAATGTGGTTTACTCACTTGGCTTTATCAGGAGGAACATCTCTTAACCATTCAAGGTCAACGGCACCGTGATCTTTAACTATCCGTTCAAGGAAATCCTGCAATATTGTCCCATCATTTTAGATATGGCTACATAATCTACTGATGTTTAAGCCTTTAGAAACTAAAAGGCCCTCAAATTGAAATCAGTAGATTTACCTTAATCCGTACCGCCAACATGTTATTCATCCCTCTTTCCTTGATAGCCTCGGAAATCTCACTGATAGTAGCACTTCTTATTGCTTCATAGTCTATGGAATCCATACTCTCTTTGCTTCGTGCCTTTATCCCTTCATTCCCCACCACATCCTGCCGGAGACTATCCCACTGGCTTGTAGGCTTTTTCCCATCAGCAAGCGTCCCTTTCATCTCTCGTAGAATAGTGGAATTTGTCTCGTATTCGATTGCCGTACGCTCTTTGTTGCTGGAATTCGAATCGACCAATATGTTTAGCAAACTTGTATTATTACTGCGTGGATCAACCACATCTTCAGCAGTTCTATCTCTCGCTAGAAGGTCATCCGTGATGTTCTGTGTGGTACTGGACTGTCCTGTAAGACATTCTTCAGAAGAGTTGAGCAGATCCATAAATGCACTTTGTAACTGGGATGCTTTTTTCATCTCATTTTGTTGAGTGCCACATCGTTGATTATGTTGGGCATCGCCCTGGTGCGCTTGGTGGGTGCTCGAGGAAGTAGACAATCCCATTCCTGGTATTTCATGAGGTGTTGATGGTATGATCTGACCTGTGAATTCTCTTGTAAAATTTCCACCTTGTCTGACAACTCTGCGAGGTGCATTTTTGTCCTTTCTGCTGTCAGCTCTTGGCGAAATTGACAGCCAAGAATAACCAATGCCTTCACCTTGCATTCCAAAATCCTCTATATCTAGTACATGTGGATTCCGAATCATGCTCTGCTCATAGCAGCTGGAAGGATTGGTCGGTCCTTTTCGCCAATTAGTATCATTGCTTGGCTTACCAAAAGAAAGAGAGTCCTTCCAGTTTGTTTTGTCTAGATCAGATTTCTTCTGAGCGACATTTGCAGATTCTCGTATCTGAACACAACCAGATCCTTCATGTAGAAGCGGTCTCCCATTCCCTTGAAAACAAATTTCATCAGACAAGTTTGGACTCCCAGTTTGTACTGATTGTGCTGATCCGCTGACAGTTTTTGTTTCACACCTGGTTGTAGAAATCTCTGCGTCCGATTTGGAACCTGAACAGGATCCAGCTCCCCCACACGACTGAAATATCGCAGGATCAAAAGAATCTTGTGATGATAATACTTCCTCTTCTAAGTTCTGACTACTGTTCTCTAAGAAATTAAATCTTTCGATTCCAGAGCTTGAACAGTCCCTTTGCTGCTCTTTTGATCCACTATCAACCCCAGAAACTTGTGTGTCAAATGGATTTTGAACCTTTTCCTGCCACGAAGGGATGTCATTTAAGTTCAGAATGCATCCTTCTGGATCTTCAACAGCTACGCTTCTAATATTCCTTTCATCTTCTCTGTTGCTGCTTGATTTTGGAGGGAATCGCGCGGCTAGAGACATGAAAGCAGAGCTGCATCGTAAAAACACCACGGATTATTTTCTATGTTTTGGAACTCTCTTTGACATGCTCATTTTTTTAAAGCAGCCCATATACCTTGAAAGGTGATCTGTGACATTCTGGGTAAGGAAAACTCCAATGACCGAATCAACCACCGATCCCTTCCATGGCGAAAAACGTCTATCTCCTGTAAACATTTAAGCTCAATAGGCCATCCATAGCAGAAAAATAAATAGTATGCACAAAAATCATTCCCCCTGTCACCGTAACTGCGCACCTGTTCTTCATGAGATGCATTATGAATATTCTTTGCCATGGCTTACTAATGAGGATTTTTAAATTTTTCACACAACATGTATATAATTTTTTTTGGTATTCTAATAAATGTGTTGACCATAAAGTTGGTGGTATTCTGCTTTTCTGTAAGCTATTTTGAATTGTTTCCCTAGTAACTTTATTATTATGATTCCTGTGATTCCTAACCAGACAAATGTGAACAAAAACAGAGTTAAGAGTGTTATGGGTATTCACCTTGTACAAGATGCATACGGGCGATGAATGAATCGGCCCTCCCTCGGAAAACTCTTCTCTCTTCTTCCCACCACTTCTCTTTTTTCTTATCCATCTCTTCACCACCCTCTTTTTCTCCTTTCCCCATCAATAGATTCCATATCCGAGTTGTTTCATCATCAAGGTCAACTTTAGGCCTTGGTTTCCGCTTCTTGATCTCATATGGAACAACTGCACCATCTCCTCTGTATAATACAAGTGCATTTTGCTCTTGTTCCTTGCTTTTGTCTCCTAGATGTAGATTCTGCAACCTGTATATTATTTCTGCAATAGAATCTTGACATAGAAGCTCTCCTGATGGACCTATAAAACGCAGCAGCAGTGGTTAAGGAGCTGGTTTGGACACATCAGTTACTAAAATCTCAAAACTGTATCACAGAGATTGTAGAATATTAGTTACCTCTTGCTTTTCCTGAATCTTGTTTGGGCTTCCTCCCTTTTTCTTTAGCCTTACTTCTTGATGAAGGCGTCTTGGCAAGGGTAGGTTCGCAAACCTGGATCTCTGAGGCATGAGCAGGCGAAGGTACTGATTTCTTTCTCCCCGCAGGACCCTTTCTTGCGGGCGTTTTTGGGACAATACATTTCTCATTATCTATAGAATTTTGAACTAGACAGGGAATTCCTTTAGATTCAGTTTCATTGATGCTGGCAGTACTTTTATCTTTTATTGCCCCATCAGTTGGATCATCCTCGATTTCTATTACCTCAGGAAGCATCCCATGCAAATTTTCTTGGACTGCTTTCTGGATTTTCATTTTCTTTGCAGCATCTAAATATTCCTCACACGTCCTGCTGTTCTGTCTCCCCACATCTTGTGATTGAGCAATCTGTTGGAGCACAGGCCAACGACCTACTGGGTTCAGATAATGATTTTGCATCTGTCCCATCGCACGATCGTAATGTCTCTTCGAGCCCCTGGCTTCGACATGTTTAGCCATAATTGGAGTTGAAAAAGAAGAGTTATGAGATAATGATTTCTTGCATACGTCAAAAGATTCAGCATTGTATCTCGCTTGAGATGGGATGTACTCATTTTCTTGATGGATATCATGCTGTAAAGAACCGTATTCAGGAATACTGCTTCTTTGACATGTACCTGCAGTCCCATTCAAACTCCTGGAAACAGATTCCAAATGCAGATTTGTTGCGGGAGTTTGTGATTGAGAATGAGGTCGAAGCCCAGGCGATGATATGCAGGCAGCTACCATCTGATTCAAGTGAGTAAAATCTTTTGGAGTTCCAGGTTGCTGGTTCATCAAAGGCACGCAAAGCTGCTGGCCTCTCATTGCTGATCCAGGTTGCTGGTTGTTCATCAGTAGTCCATGTTGTTGCCCTTCTGTTGACATAACAAGATGCTGCATGCCTGACGGTGACCCATATTGTCGATGTCCAGCAGGTAAGCAAGTCTGCTGTGTTTGCTGAGTCAAAATTATAGGCCGCTTGTTCCCATGGAGACCTCCTGGTTGCTGGTTACCACTCGCCAATGCAGGTCGTGGGGTTCCCATCAGATACATAGGTTGTTGGTTATCCATGGCCAAGCGAGGCTGCTGGTTTCTTATGGTCATGCGAGGTTGCTGATTACCGAATGGAAAGCCAAGAAGTTGGTTTTTCATCTGAAGCCAAGCTTGTTGGTTTCCCATTGGGAACTGGGTGTTCGGGGTTACCACTGGGAACTGGCATTGCTGGTTTCCAATCATTAATTCAGGTTGTTTGTCTCTGGCCAGTATTCGTGTATGATTTGCTTGTGATACTCTGGGTAGTTTCGCTCCCGTTGACGCTTCAAGTGGCTGGTTTCGCATTGACACTTCAAGTGGCTGGTTCGTAGCCACTAATCTATTGGTCTGTTCTATTTGTGTTACTGAATGCAGGCAACTACCATTAGTTCCACCAGTGGCATCTCTGGTCTCGGAAAATGAGTTTGAGCCACTAGAGTTCTGGACAATTTCAGACTCAGAGTCACCTTGACTCGCATCTCCAGTTTTCTCCAAGTCAAAATTCAAAGCTTTTCTGCAACTTTTGACTGTAACTTCAGGGCATGTGTTGCTCATATCTCCAACAATGGCTGGCTTTTTAGTTGCTGATTCTTTCAAGTTTTTCTTTTGAGCTTTCTTCCTTTTGCCACTCCCGGTTTCTTTAGGTTTCACAATTTCCTGAGATGCAGGTTTGCGTGGCTTCCTTTTAGGTTTGCCTTCCACGACCACCTTAGGCATGAACTTCTTTTTCCTTTTGGAGGGTTTCTGCTGAGGTGTCTTGTTAAGATCAAACCCCAGATCATTTTGTCTGCTGTCATCCTTTTGTTCAGTAACTTCCGTCGAATTAACAACAGACGAGTCCACAATGCTCTGCATGCTTTTGTCAGATTTCTGCTCCGTGATTTCATGTCCAGTGGTTGTAATTATCTTCTCCAGGAATCCATTCTCTTGACCTGTTTTGCACATACTGGGCGTTGACGGTACAGATTGAAAAGAACTTTCACAGATGGACCCAGCTGCTTCTCTTCTAGGTGGTGAATTCAAATTGTAAAGAGGCCTGCTACACGCTGGAGTTCCATCTGTGCAAAACCATAACTCTATTAAGAAATGATACGGAGTATGAAAACTAATGATGATATGCAGTGCCTGTCTGGCGCATGCTTAAAAAGTTCTCTTATTCACGCAAAGGCCAACAGAATACTATAAGATCTAAGTAATGTTCCAAACTAAATATTGTAAGAATGGGCCACAAAAAAAAAACTGAAAACAGATTTGATCACTCACATTGAGGAACCTGGAATAACTTATCTCCACCACTCAGCAGGCTTGTGAAGGAGAAGGGCATCTGCTCGGGATCCAACAAGTCGTCCAATTCAAACCCAGTATAGCCAGTTTGAGAACTGCCACTCTGGGTGAAAGAACCGTTTACCATACCCGCATCTGAAGTAAAGTTTCGATTGACCGGCTCTACATAACCGTTGGTGTTTCTGATAACTGGTGCTAAAGGAGAAGCTGCATTGCTCCTGCCCAAAATATCTTCTCTCTCACTATTACTCCTGGCTTGTGCATATGATCCTGCTAAGCTATTAATCATCCTGTTTCTGGTGAACACGCCCTGGTGAGCACCATGGTCATAAACCTCATTTTGATCCATCCCCTGCACTGCGTAGTTAAGATCCTGTACAGCACCAGCGTTGCAGAAAGCCCTCTCTTCATACCCACCACCTGGAATCCCATTTAGCTCTTGGTGTATCACTCTCTCATCTACGGCCAGACTTGATCTACCTTGCATGGGTTTCCTGGGTGTAATTGGAATCCAAGAACCCATGAATTGAAACTCCTGTTGAGTTTGATTCTCCAGAGGAACTCGGAGAAAGCCAGCCCCAGGATCAGCCCTAGAACTCATACCACACTTAACCTATGAATGACCCACTCCTTCAACCCTATCACTACTGATGCATCACCCAAATTCTTCACAAACAGTCACGAATTGTCTCTCCAAGCACCAAAACCAGGCTAAAGAGATGATCACTCGTTTTAATCTTAACTTGGGTAGAGAAGCCGAAATAAAGTAAGAATCTGCACCATAAAAAGCAGTAAATGATTTTCCCAGATATTTTCTCGTCAACCAAAAGAGAAACACATTGAATTGGAAGAAATGGTGGAATCCAGAAAATAAATAAGAAACGCAAAAGAAGGACGAATAAAGGAGGACAGGTATGAGAAATGTTACTGGGAAAGGAAGATAAAGCAAATCTGGGTTTTTATTACGCAGAATCGAATTCAGGTGTTAATGGCTGAGATTATAATCAGAAAACAGAAATATGAATTGACGAAAATAAATACCCAGTAGATCGTCTCGTGATCCGGAGATGTAACAGCTTAATCAGCAGAACAAATTCCAGATAAAAAAGGAGGAGAGAGAAATAAAGGGGAATGAAATTGAAGAAAGAAAAATGGAAAATGGAGCTTGAAGCTCACCGATCTGAGAAAGCGTGAGCTTCTGATTCTCAGGCGAGTCAATGCTGGAGAAACTGAGTCAGCTCTGCCGTTAGGGAGAGAGAGAGAGAGAGAGAGAGTGGTGAGATGAAGAAGAAAACAAGCAGAGAAAAAAAAACATTTATGGAAAAATATGTGATATAATAATAGAAAATCACATTATAAATTATGAATATTAGTAATGACAAAAAAAAAGTAAAGTAATGAATAGACCATATAAATTATTCTTTTAATTTCATACCCAATGGCCAATGCCATGGGTTATATTTATATATATCTGCTGCAACGTCTCATTTACTCCCGCTCTTCTGCATGGAAGCCTTTTTCTATGATTTTAAAAGTTAGAGATAAAAAGTTAAGTAAATTTTCTGAAAAATATATTAAAATAATTTTTTTTAAAATAAATTACTAATTTTTTAGAATTTTTCAAAGTACTACCGTTACCATTAGACTTTTATTTTCAAAAATATCAGAATACAAAAAAAAAATAAGGGTTTAAAATTTATTTTTTTGGATTTAGGTTTAGTATTTTGGGTGTGAAATTTAGTTTTCATGGTTTAGAGTTTAGTTTTAAGGTTTTAGAATTTAATTTTTAGGGTTTAAAGTTTAGTTTAAGTTTTGTAGTATTTTTGAAATTAAAACTATGATATTTTTTGGAAAAACCTAATAATACTATTTTTGGAAATAAAATTTAAAATATAACTTTTTTGAGAATTGCCTTTCTCTACTTTTTAAATTATATGACAAAAATTAGTAACATAATATCGTCAATAACAATCTTTTTCATTGTTAAATAGCCTTATAGATTGCAAAGATATTGATCTCTATAGGTTAACAATCTTTTTTTTTTTTTGTTCTCAAAAACAAAAACAAAACAAAAAAAAAAAAAAAAAAAAAAAAAAAAAAAAAAAAAAAAAAAAAAAAAAAACAAAAAAAAAACAAAAAAAAAAACAAATGTTGTCGTCGACAATATTAATATGCATGCAAGGCATATGTATCTACCAGCAAGTATCGCGATAAATTCAGTTGCATAATATTTTTTTTTTAACTTATCAAAAATATTTACTGTCTAATATCATATGCATGCATGCAATACACGTGTTCATCTATCAGCTGTTGTTGACGGTTTCAATTGCATAATAACTTTCTTTATTAACTTACTGAAAATATTTACCGTCTAATATCAATACGCATGCAAAACTCGTGCTCATCTGCCAGTTGTTAATGATGATTTTAGTTACATAATTTTTTTTTAACTTATTTAAAATATTTACTGTTTTACTATTAATATGCATGCAAGATACGTGTTCATCTTCTCTAGCAAAAAAAAAAAGATACGTGTTCATCTACTAAATGTTATTGACGGTTTCGATTGCACGATTTACATATTGTTGAATTTGAAATGCAAACCACAAATCTATAATTAAACACTTTTAACTTTTTATTGACTTTCAACGTTTTATTTACTCGCTACTTTACAACATAGTTATAAGTATAGTAAACCCGCTTTCAAAAAAAAAACATAGTTATAAGTATGTATGTCAACAGTATGACGGTTAATCGGTGTTGGTGATAAAATGCCATAATCAAAAAGTTTGTTCTATAGTGAAAATATCGTAAAATCATATCTAGACCTAACCGAAATACTTTTCGATCAATCTTTAACCATCACATTTTATGATCTTCCACTAGAAGGGGTCAAGGGGTGTCACATATATTGTAATGCAGTATTCATATTAGAATTAAATTATCCAAAACCTTGTGGTCAGGTGATAAGAAGACGGGCATGGGACGCCAACACGTTTCAGGTTCGATCCACCTGCTGCATGAAACTACAACACATTGTTTCTGGACACCCACACGGATATGGATCCATGCTTTCGGGCTCATTTGCATATTCGGAGAGAGAGTCTATCTGTGGACTACACCTCCCCCAGGAGATTAGTCTGGATCCCTCCATAGACCTGAAATTTACCCCTAAGTTATAAAAAAAATTAAATTAAATTAATACTGTTAAAAATGATAAGAAAACATGATGCAGATTAATTCGTATGTGTTGCTTTACTAAAAAAATGATATTCGTGACTTGCGTGCAATTAAGAAAAAAATAAAAGAAATAAGAAAAAAAAAACAAGAGTAAGAGCATCTCCATCAAGGGGTTCTTATATTAAAAATAAAAAAAAAATATGAGAGAGAGTGAGAACCGATTCTCATATGAGATACTTTGAGAACCTCATGAGAAACTCTCATCTAAGACACATGACTTTTTATTATTGGCTCAACTTTGTTTTGTTAAATCACATACTCAATAGTTTAGAATATCAATT
>OVAY01000215.1:10798-69603 GCA_900406395.1 Kernera saxatilis | reverse complement strand
AAAAAAAAAAAAAAAAAAGAGTCTAATTAAAGAACCTGGAAATGCCACGTCTAACGACGGCTCCATCGCCTTCTTTCTGGAGCTTAGCGAAGACTTTCTTGATTACAGGTCTTGACACGAAATTTGGGGAAGAAGAAGACATGGATTTGATGTTTCTGATAAACCCAATTGAAAACAAATCTCTAAGCCAACTTGCTCTGTTTATCGCAGCTCTCATATACTAAACTAAAGTTGTTTCTTTTCTTTTTCTCGTTAATAAATGAATTTGGGATGTGTGTTTTGGTTTTGTGATCGTGTGTGGCTATTTATAGAGAGAGCGGATCAAGACGGCTTTGAAACGTTTGTGGGCCCTAATGGGCTTCAAAAAGCTTACACCGCCGCTTTGTTTGGAACCAGATTGCATTGTATCATGCTCACGTCATTATGATCCAAACTTTGACGTCTTATGATTCTGATTAGAAGCATTTATGCAAGTCTTTCTTTTTATAAGCATTTATGTAAGTCTTTGTTAATCCATATATTTGTCTCCAGATCTCCAAGTCTTTTTTTAATCCATATATTTGGCAGTTTGTAATTATAAACAAACGAAATTGATATTGGATCTTATTATTTTGTTCAGTTTAAAAAGTAGATTTCAAATTTGGTTTTCCGAAAAAAGGAATGAAAAATTTCTTTAAAAAAACTAGATTTCATTCAGTTTAGTGTTGACTATTTTCTAATCGATTATAGACTAGACTGAATAACTCAGTTATCTTGTCTAATTGAATAATGGATATCTGAATGTTTATGTGAATTTTATAGTATATAGACAAAGTAAAAAGTTTACGAGTTATAAGTTAGCTAATAGAGTGAAAAGTGCTGGACTTTAAGCTAATGAATAAGACAATGTAGATTGACTTTTAAAATCAATTAATTTACTTTAGCCAATCCGATTTTAAACTTTCAGGTAATAGTTTTTAAATGGATTAACCTCTAAGACCCGTTCAAAAGTTCATGAATAGTAGAAGATTAGCTCTAGAATTCTACTGGCAACGTGTAACTTAGGGACGTGACACGTGTCACATTTGCATACATAGACAAATACGTAACCTTGACGTCATACAATTTGGGTATACGAACCTTATGTCTATCTGTATGAAAACTATAAAGTGTGCGTTCGCATTTAGAAAAATAATGAGAGTAACTAATTAATAGAAACAGATACAAATCAATTTAAATGACTCATGCTTACGTCATCAGAATATTTGCCAATAAGTTGTCACTTTCGATATAAATCATATAGAAATGATTTGGCCATCATCAGAATGACTGTTTTTTTTTGTTATAGATAATTAGAAACAAAAAGGAAGAGAATCGAACTGCTTTTCTCCTTTTTACATTTGTGGTAAAAAAAAAGAAAAGAAGTTTAATGAAAGATCAATCGACACCCAATCTTAAGTGTTTTGATCACCTTGTCAAATCTATCAGTTAAGTATCGAATTAGTAGTTACCATATTTTCTCACTTTTCCTATACTGCAAAGTTACATAACTTTATTTTCTTATTAGACTAACTTTATCTCATTTTGGCTTCATTACATACATCGTTATAAAAACAATTTTGTCACTCGAGTGTTACACTTTTATTTTAAAATCCCTGTTTTACTTACACGCTAATTTTAAACAACATAATCATTTAAACGATTTAGAGGATCAGTGTAAGTTTTAGATGATCTAATATGCAATTTAGATGTACCAACTAATTTGATAAATGTGTAAACTATTTTTTTAGCCGTATAGACAAACTCATTGGAATCCTGTAAAAATAAAAGACACATATAACTCAGTGATATTGTTTTTTTTTTGTTCAACAAATGCAAGATGGTCAAAAACATATGTAATTAACTAACTACATAATTAAACTACATTTTTCGATATTAAACAGATAATTATATTTTCAATATACAGGTTTTTAATTATATTTCCAAAGTATTTCTATTTATTATTTTCGTAAGTAATAATTTATTAATATATTATTATAATAGTTATTGTTTATTTTTATTTTTTTCTATTTTGATGGATTTACAATGTGATCGTTGTTAATTTTTGTTTTAACTTCTTTCTGTGATCGCTGATTAATTAATAAAGTATAAATAGACCGAAAAGTAAATGGTATATCACTTTCAGTTCCTGTAAAACTAATCCAAACAAATGTGACATAGAATATGCCTAAGCAATACGTGTGCTTAAATAAAATGGACATTAGTTATCGATTATCTGAATTTCGTTTGGCAAGGAATTATATTGTTTAATATATATAAGATGGACCCTAAATATAAAAGATTAGAACTTTATATAATATAAGAACAACCAATAATTACACACTTCCTCGTTTCTGTTTGCCAGTTGGCTACCTAAAAATATGAAAAAAGGGTCTTCTATATCTAATTATTAATTGTATACGATATTCAATGGTTCCCTTTTTTGGTTAAGTGACTAATTAAGAGACTTAGACGTTTCTATACATATTGTGTTTAGAGTACAAAACGTCATTCTACAATTCATACACAATACAGTTTTAAATTTGAATCAGAGTTGTGACACGACATATTAAATCGTTATTTGTAGCCATATTTTTATAAATGCTTTGAATTGTTATCAATGTTAAATCGTTATTTGTAACCATTAAATGACGGATCTTGATTATTTTTATAAATGTTAAATCGTTATTTGTAGCCATATTTAAAGTTATTTTTTTAATAAATAATTTGTAACCGCGACTGAAGCATAATAATAAAAAAATATGAGATGTAATATAGAGGATTTGAAGCAAATTAAAAATTAATTAATATAATGTGTAATTCCATGTCGGAAAAGTGTCATCCTTTCGTCATAGTACCTTGTACATATATATCTAGCAATCGACATAAGATACGGAAGAAACCAAAATCACATCCAACTCGCAACCGAATTTGACTATAAATTTAGTTATCTTTCACTAGGAACAAAATAGTTAACAAATAATAGTTATCAGGAAAAAATAGGAATAATTATTTTTTTCTTGACATATTCACTCTATTATATTTTATTGAGACAATTAATCAGATATCTTAACAAAAGTTTAGACTAATCATGAAATTTAGGTGTCTTCACAAGCAACAAAATTCAGACAGAACTGTTTAAGCTTAAAAGGCAAAGCCATGAGAAATCTACATTATCTTAAAAGTATGTTATAATGGGATCATTATGCATCATCTTTCACAAACTAAAAAGACATAACTTTGAATGTTTCTTGTTTAATGGAAAGTTCTAAAAAGTCAAACATCTAGAAGCTGTATGGGTGGTGTTTCCACTATTTTCTGCGTTTATGGGATCTTCTTCCCCACCATCTATTGGAGAAACCCACAATCCCAAAACACAAACACTGAGAGGTAGAAGGAGATATATATATATATATATATACATATTAATTATACAGAGAGAATGTACTTTTTCACTGATTTGACTTTGTGAGAGGATCCTCCATTTTCAGTGAATCTTAGTGCACTACTTTAGTCCAAAAGAACACTAATTAACAAAACATTGTATATCTCTCACAAGCTGTTCATGATTCACTCTCTGTATAGTAAAAACAAATCAAACATCGCAGAAATTAGAGGCTAATAACTATTCGTTCAATGTTGATTTTGTCTCTGTTTCTTTTTGTTCTTAAGCTTTGGAGCTGGTGGCTTTGGACCATAGAGACAGATGCGTAGACTTCCTTCTAACATTCTCTGGTGGAAGCAGTTCTTATACAAATCCCAAAACTCATCTCTGCAAAATTTCAAAATTTTATTTTTCAGAATTCTAACTCGAAGTATAACTGAAATCTGATGATGATGGGAGCAGCTTGTTAAAGAGTGGAAAAACAAACCTGACTTGGGGCAATGTGAATAAGGAAAATCCCTTGACATCTGTGTGCATGTCGAGCACAATCATATCTAAACGTGAAAGCCCTAATGCCTCTATGTCGATTAGCTTTTTGATTCTGCACGCAGAAGCAAGAGGACAATCAGCGAGAAGGATATGAAGATATAAGCCAAGGAAAATGATGAAATTTACTAACCTGCTCGGTGTGCCACTCCCAATATTAACCCGTTTTTTCAACAGAGATACCTGCACCAACAATGAACCTGAGTTAATAATTTCATTCATATAACAATGAGATTGAGAAATTTACAACAGAATTGAGAACGCAAAAAAGATTTAGAAAAAGAATATTTTTTCTAATGAGACCTTGATTTAAGAACCAAAGCAGAAGCCATTGCTTCCAAGTTCCAACCAACAAGAAGATTATGACTTTAGAGCAATGGATCTTCTGGAAAGTATCGAGCGTTTGGTTATGCAAGAGAAAAATAGGATCAGACTGACGTGCAAAATAAAGACTGCTTCAGCGGCAAAGATGCCATCAACATCTTTTTTTTCTATCATCATATCCGAAAGATAGTGAAGAAAACATTAATATAGAAAGAAATTTCAAGAACAAAATTGGAAACAAGAGCTGGGGTCAGACTGACGTGCAAATATTTTGTTCAGCATTGCATATGCCTATGAAATATCGATATATCTTATCATCATTTCCCAGACTCTTAAAATGAAAAAGCCAGAAAAAAAGAGGGATGAATAACATGACTATATGCATTAATGCTTTATGTTACAACAAAAACGATTGGTAGATAATGGGATCAGACTGACGTGGAAATATGTTGTTCAGCATTGCATGTGCCTATGACATATCGATATATCTTATCATCACTTCCCAGAATAATAATGAAATAAAGAAGACAGGGATGAATGAATTAGATGAATAGGCACTAACTCATAATGTTAAATATAATGGGATCAGACTGACGTGCAAATACATTTTTATCTGCAGAGCATTAGCCTTAGAGATTTCGTATTTTGTCATCATATCCCAAAGTTTCACAGAAAGCAAGAAACATGCATCCACACGAAAGAATCAAAACAAAAAGCTCACATTGCAGACCTATCAACGTATTGTTAAAGCCTTAAAGAGGAATCAGGAGACACATGATTCATTTCTGTCTGAGATCTAATAACCTATGTTTTCCAATTTCTTCTCTTTAGAACTAATTTCACTTCTCTATAGACAAATCCTTGTAAGAATAGTACACTACCTGTTCCTCAATCTTCAAATGCTTTGAGAACAACTTCACTGCTGGGCATTGCTTAGTCAGTGAATGCAAACCCCTACAAATGTGAGAAAAAGACTAATTTAAGCACCTCGGTATTAAATTAAACAATAACAGATATAAGGAACACATTTTAATACCTAAGAAGTTCCAAAGATCTCAGAGCAGAGGAACTAATGACGAGAACAGATGGATTTCCAGGATCAACTTCCCCTACAAGAGTCTCTCCTTCACAAAGAGTCTCTCTCCATGAAGACCCATAAGACATCTTTATATGCTCTCCCAAGTTGCTTACATCCTGGTCCAATGTTTGAGATAACTCGACAACACACTTATCTGCAATCAACAAGCCAATCTACAGTTTATAAGAACTTGGAAATTACATAAACAGTGTTCATAAAATTATATGAGAAGCGTGTATAGAGACCGAGGCAGGATAAAACAGAAGGACGAACCTTTAATGGGTTCGAGCTCTAAAGAAGAAACCCGCACACCAATGGCGGCTTCAAGCTGATTTAAGAAGTAGCTAAGCTGTTCTGAAGCCGATGCCGGTTGCGAATCCGGTTGTTCATCGCCGTCGTTCTCGCTCTTCTGGTCGTTTCTTTTACTCTTCTCAACGGTCTTATCAAAGGCGAGAGCTTTCGACTTCTTAGTCTTCTTCTTCTTCAAATCTTTCTTCGGACCCAGTGATGGATTCCGCTTTTGTTTAGGGTTTTTATGAGTGGAGGGTTTAACCTGTGTTGTTACCATGCTTTTGCTGAGTTATAGAGAGACTGTAGAAGAAGGGCGGCGTTATAAAGAGTCGCAAATTTAGGTTTAGCGAAGTCTTGTTTTTGAACCGAGCGCTAAACGGTTCGTTTTATAGCGATTTGTTAAACCGTTCAATAACCAATAACAAACCAAATTGGTCAAAATTACTTGACATAACCGGTTCCGATTAGTTGTAATGTAAATTGCAGACGTGAAGAACAACAAAATACGCCAAATCGATTCCTTTGTTTAATTAAAAGTCGTGTAACGATTGTGTCATCTAACTTACGAAATCGGGAAATAGTTCTAATAGAAATCGCGATTTTCAAAAGTGATTGATAAAATTTTGCTGAAGCTTCAAAATTATATCAAATTTAAAATAATTTATACAAACACAAGCATAGTGTTATTTAATATTACGTTTTTTAAAAAACAATCGCCGTATTCACATATTGGAACATGTCTTGTACTTGACTTTGTATTTCTTATTCTTTAGATAAAAGTAAACAACAACAATAAAAAAAAGTCGAGAATAGAGAAGTCTAAACACACATTGAATTTGAAGAGGGAAGAGTTAAGCTAATGATGGAATCATTCCCATCTTCCTCGCATAAGCAAAGATACCACCAGCATCAATAACCGGTCCAGCATCACCAATCGCTTTCAGCTTATACATTTTCCCGGTCGTGTGATTAGTCAATAAACCACCACAATCTCTCAGCTCGATCGTCACCGTGTCTCCTGTCTTACACTCCTCGCAGACTCTAACCTCTGACTCAAGCGGAAACACCTCTCCTGTAGCCACCGAGTTACGGAAAAAAATCCGTGCGTAGGACTCCGCAACAACGGCTTTAGCTCCGGCTGCTCCCAGACAAACCGGAGCGTGTTCACGTGACGATCCGCAACCGAAGTTTTCTCCGGCGATGATGATCGAGTACTTTGATTTGATCTCTCCTGGCTCAACGAAGCGGGTTTTGTGGAAGTTTGGCAGACCGGATAGAGCGTTAGAGCCGATCTCGTCGCGCTCTTGCTGGTTCGATGGGAAGATGCAGGTTTTGTCTGCTGGGATGATCTGGTCGGTGTCTATGTTGTTTCCTAAGACGTAGCAAAGACCGTGGAAGGTGGTTTTGGTTAGGGTTTCGTTAGAGTCGGATTCTGCGGAGGAGGTGGCATGTGGGATGATGAAGGATATGCCACGTGGAGTGAGGGAGATAGAGGAGGGGATGAAGGAAGTGGAACTGTTGATTTTGAGGAAATGAGATCGGAAGGGAACGAAGGAAGAAGGAGAAGGTTTGCTTAATGAGGAAGGTAAGTGTCGAGACAATGTAGGAAGAGAAGACGCCATTGTTTTTGGCTCTATGATCGAACTTGTCTAGTGAGAAACAGAGAAGAAAACAAAGAGAGATATAAAAGGAAAAGTGTTTGTACTCTTGTATTTACGGATGTGCCACTTGGAAATTCTAAACGTGCGTTTTGAGACACAGGGTAGGTCGCGGTTAGACAAAAGGTGTCTTTTTTTTCTTCTTCTCATTTTTCACTTTCCATTGATCATCAGTTCGTACATCACTTTAGATTCTAGAAGCGGACGGATGCCAAATATTTTTTTAACCGGAAAATTAGATAAGAAAAACTCACAACTTACACTTGCTTGCTATGGTGGTAACGTCAACGTTACTTTGCATTTTTAGGAGCTAAAACATCCAAAAGTAGAGAAGAAACAGAAACAGAAGACTAAACCAATAGTCATATATTCATAAAGCATAGATTAGGTTCACAAACTCTTGAAAACATACATCTACTTATTGTTATTTTTATTGGATGACACGATGGAGGACGGGAAGCCCCTGAAGATATTTTTGGGTGGTAAGAGAACTCTCATGGACATGCATTGACCCCCTGCAAAACAAATATGGTACAGAGAAGAGTAAGAAGAAGAAGAAAAAGAAGGATGTTGTGTACTACTATTGGACACTCCAGTCTTATGGAAGAAATACTAGTGAAACATGAAAAAGATGAGCCAAAAACATACTTCTACACAAGTCTAATACCCGAAAACAACTATAATCCAAAGATTCTCAAATTTTTGCGTCAATTGAACAAGTGGAAAGACATAAGAAGTGGTAAACCAAATCTTTAGTGAAGAGAAGAACAAAACTTGAAACACCTGATAAGCGATTAAGTCTAGAACCAGTAATTATCGTCCACACACAAAATCAATGACTTGGCTCCTAACGACACCATCTCTTCACACGAAACCAGAAACCAATCTGCTCTATGAGAACCACTGAGAACAAGAAGAGGGGAAAAAAAAATATGTTTTGCATCAATGTCAAGCTTCCTAGATTATTCTACAATTCGAACTCATTCCAAATCCATCAACAATCCTCAACTCGAACACCATTTCCATATCCAGGTATAAGAGTTTGGTTATATCATACCTGATTGTGAAATCAGGCTGCTGCAGACGGAATCATTCCTGCTTTTCTAGCATAGGCGAATATACCTCCGGCGTCAATGACTGGTCCGGCGTCACCAATCGGCTTCAGCTTGTACTCTTTCCCCGTCGTATGATTGATCAGGATGCTATCGCCTTCCCTCAACTCAACCGTCGCAACATCCCCGGTTTTGCACTCATCACAAACCCTAACCTCGGAATCAAGGGGATAAATCTCTCCTGTGGCAACAGAGTTCCGGAAGAAGATTCTGGCATAAGATTGAGCCACAACTGCCTTAGCTCCCGCCGCGCCGAGACAGACCGGAGCATGTTCACGCGATGATCCGCATCCAAAGTTTTCGCCGCCGATGATGATGGAGTACTTCGTCTTCATCTCCCCTGGCTGGACGAATCGCTCCTTGTAGGCAGCTGGAAGGCCAATTAGGGCGTAGGAGCCGAGCTTCTCGTACTCGTCTGGGTTCGAGGGGACAAGGGTGAGAAACTCGGCGGGAATGATCTGGTCAGTGTCGATGTTGTCACCGACGACATAGCAGAGGCCATGGAAGGTCTTTCTCTCTTGCGGTTTGGCGGCGGACCGTGTGACGAACGCAGAGGATGCTTCTCTCGAAACGAGGGGTTTGAAATTGGCAGAGGCGGAGGCGGAATCGAATCTGAGAAATGGAGATCGGAAGGGAGCGAAGGAAGACCTGTTCGGAGAAGCTAGGGTTCGGGACAATGTAGGGTTTGCTGATTGCAGAGAAGCCGCCATGGTTGCTGTTTGCTGTGGTCAAGATGGAAGCAAGTCAAAATGTACAATTAAACAAAAAAATATGATTATAAATGGGAATTCGATTATTACTATCTACTCTGTTCTTATTTACCAAAATGCCACTCTCATTCAGTGAAATATTTTCATATTTTGTAACCGTTGAATGAATATTATTACTTTTATGTCGCGCTAAAGGATTTGTTTTTGTTTTGTTTTTATAATAAGAAAGGATTTGTTGGGGTGGGAACTGAAAACACCCCCATATCCATGTATGTAAATGATAGATTCTAAAGTTGAAGGGTCAAAAAGAGAATAAATCAAAACTCTGAGATTCTATAACATTTTCAATATAAGTCCATGTGGTTCCTTTGGTTTATAAGTTAAGAGTCCCTCAAGAAGTAGCTTTTTGCCTCATCCATTTAGTAGCAGACCATTTCTCTCCAGACAAAACTTCACATCCCCCATGTATGCTCCTCGGATCTGACTGTCCGTCGAGTCCCTGAATAAAACAAGACACAAGAAGAAATTGAACACAAAGCAGTCCATATGATTCATGTTTGTGTCCAGAAAGAGATGAGATTAAAGAAACAAACCATGCTCCAGAAGAGAACTGCGTCTCCTTTGGTGGGTTTCACAGAGATGCCTTTCATGATTTTGCCACCACAGATGCATTCACCATCACCAGCCTGCATTTCGAAGAGATATACACACACACATTGGTTTCTTTTTTCGGAAATTTTTCATAACAGACGAAAAAAGAAATAATTGTGTGTTAAACGAAAAAACAATTTGCAGAGCTAAAGAGATCCCCAAGAAGAAGAATTATACCAAAGGGAAATAAGTTTCTCCTCCTTCGACGTCATCTGTTAAATACATAAGCATAGTTGCTACGCGCTGACCACCGCGTTTCAAATTGAACTGTGTAGAAAACATAAGAAAAGAAACGAAGAAATATGATGAACACACAAGATAACTTACTTTCCAAACTAAATGTTCTAAGACGATAAAGAATGGTAGAAGATAAAGTAGGATCGAACTAAACACTGTTGCTCAAACCAAAACCATACACTGTTCCATACTCTTCTTACGTTTTTTTTATCAGAGCAAGAACTTCCTGCACCAATCTACTAATGATATATAAATAAAATAGAACTGAACACTTACAGTATCAGCAAAATAATCGTGATGCGGTCTGTAAAACTGTTTTGGTTCGTATCTGCACTGCAGCAGATTTTGATTCATCAAATCAAGAAAGCAGCTTTATTTGCTTTATAACTTAAGATTGGTAAGGTTGCACTTGTGCACGCACCTTAGGACTTGAATGAGTTCTCCATTTTCCGCTGGTACTTGAGAGAAGACTGCAATTCGCTTTTCAATTGCCTAATAGCATAATAAAGGGAATATAATTTGCAAAGATGTCAAGTTGATCAAAATGAAACACCTTTTTAAGATACCTGTATTATTGGATAACTTCTTTCTACGTGAGTTAGAAACATTCCAGAGCTTGTCCTCACATCACTTTTAACTCCCTAAGCAAGAAGAAAGTAATAAGAGAATGATAAGACTTTGAAGGCATAACTAGAGAGAGCATTTCTACTCGCGTCCAGTGGAGGTAATAGAAAATTTACTTCTATTTATAGATCTCAATTTCTAGAGAGTGAAAAGGAATTTGGCAGTACCTTTCCAGTTTTTATATCAACAACAGTGGAAATCTGAAGGCGAGGCCTGGCGATTGCTTTTAGGTATTCACATTCCTGCAGATATAAAAAACCAGGAGAAACAAAAAAAAAAAATCGTTTAATGGCAAGACAAAAAAACATGCCAAAAACGCTTTTGCTAACTCTTATGATAATGCTATTAGAACTGAGCCTATGGTTTTGCTTCTCTTTCAATTCTTATCTTTTCCTTGCTAGAATGAAGATGATAAAAAAAAAGTTCCATCTCTAATTTAAGGCCTAACATACTTTGATTATTTTCCTCTAGAAATATGATAACATGCTGTATAAAGTAACAGATGATTCTATGATCAGTTAAGTCATCGCCACCATGTTTAACTCAATGAACTAAACACTAATTTACGGGGTGTGTACATACCTCCGAGCTCAGAAAGTCATGAAGCACAATAATTCGAGGGGACCAACTGACTACTTCGGGCTTGACCTGCACTAGAGCAAATAAACATTAGCTGGAAGCAAACAGAACGGACCTCGATTTTACAGAAGCAAAACAAAAACTATACATGTGTATGTAATAATTTTTTTTTCACAAAGAACAATATATTTAAGGAATCTGTCGGTAAAAACAATTTTCAAGTTTAATTTCTTCTCCATTTACCATTTCTTTTAACTGTAGAGGTGTATAAATTAAATTTTGAGGCAAAGATTGGCCCTGGGAAAGAAAAACAATTGCAAAAAGGATATGGTAGACTTACATAGCCAATCCGTAACATTTCTGCATCTTTGTCATTTGCCCACCGGGAAACATCTGAAAATATACGAGTCTCGTCATTATATTTTCTGTATCTCATAATATATCTACAAATTAAGCTCTCCAAGAAGAGTCTGGTCCTAAAACTAGATTCAGAAAGTCAGAATGGAAGTTATTGTGTTAAACTATATGCAAGCATAATTTTGGCTAGAAACTATCACACCAACCTCGAAGATAACGGGCATTCTGGCCCCGGAGCCCCCTTAGGGATGGAAATCCAGTTCCTGAAATTAGAAGAAGAAGCTACTGAGAAATCGAAGAAACCACAGCAAAACAAGCAACAGAACATCACAAAGATCCTCTCTTCACTATATTAAGCATAAACTACAATTGATTAGTTCTTGCAAAAATCCACTACAAGTTAGTGTTTCCACTGCAATGTCCTCTCAATACATTAGAGAAGAACTTGACATCGCTCTTACTTCCAGCTAAATTCCAGCAACAACATAACAGATATTTGCCAAGAATCAAAGACATTCAAACTACAAAGAAGACATGTAACCATATTTGCAGTTCTATTTGTAAACACACATCTACAAGTAAACACACATAAACGTACAAAATCGGAAGAAAGAGGAGTTACCGTACGAATCTTCCAATCTGTTTATAAAGGCCAATTGTAACAAGGCACCTGAAGGAAAAAAAAAGAAAAGAAACACAATCTCCATGAGTTACCAAAGCCGTTTCAGTTTCTCATAAAGTCAATTTCATAGTCGTCTCCGAATAAAAATTAAAATAACAAAAAAAAACACCCCAATTTCTAACTATAATCTCGGCAATGACAAGCAATTTCCGCTCGCCCGGGGAAAAAAAACATTAACTTTGAAGATCGAAAGGCGAAATCAAAAGTACATAGACGTAATAATTTGCGTCGACTATTAATAGAGAGGGAGAGAGAGAGAGAGAGAGAGAGAGAGAGTACCGATGACCATTCCGACAGTGACAAATGTCAAGAGACCGAACACGATCTTCATGGCAGGAGCCATGTCTCCCTGTTCTCGATCTCCGACCCAAAAACAAAAAAACTTGGGAGAGATAGTAACAGTTGTTGTAGAAAAAAAAAAAAGAGAAGAGCTTGAGAGATTTGGGTGGAGAAAAACGTCAGAGGAGTTTCTCAGTTAAAAGAGATCTCTAGATCTTTAAAAAAGTCCTTCTTTATTCTTTTTTTGCGCTTCCTTCCCTTCTTTTTTTCTTTTCTTATTTTTGAATTTCTATTATTTAGTCATGGACTCTTTTTCTCTTTTACTTACTTTTTTGGAAAAATATTCATCGTATTATCGAAACCAAACATATAATAATTTGTACTCATTGTTTTAGAGGAAATCTATATTATAAATAGCTCAAAAATAGTTGACAAAACGAGTAGCTCACAAATATATGTCACACACTTGTGCCATGTGGGAGACTATGAAAAGAAACAAAAAGATATTCTTTTTGTTAAACCATAATATTTTTTTTTTTTTTAAACCATAATAATTTAGGTTTTATAGAAAACATCTTTAAGATATCTAAGTGATATTAGAAATATATAGTTTACTATATAAAAATATTTATATTATATTAGTTCTAATGACATTGTTAAGTATTGTCTCTCTAACATTTCAAATGATATATGGTGATTAGGGTTGTGTTTGAGCTCAAATAGCATAATGATATATTAACATTGAGAGTACTATACGAGAATTTGGGTTGGATACCATTAAACAAAAAATAGATAAATTTTGATATTTTTTGTAAATGTTTATATTTTGCGTTTTTCCCTTAATTATTAGTTTGTATATTATTTTTCCATTGTTAAGTAACTAAAAATCGAGTTTATGTTATTTAGTTATCAAATAAATAATTAAACACACACATTGAGACCGGTACGATGGCATTTCTAATTTTAACTAGCCAATGATTTTATGCTGAACTGTTCTAATGGTTGTTGTCTGGCAAATCAAATATATCGTGGCTGGTAATGATGATTTTTTTCTTAACAGAATATATATTGATTAATGTTCAAATTATATAAACTCTGTCGCATTTTGTAGTTTTATTATTAAAAAAAATATAGAAAATTGGCGTGTAGTTGATTAACAACTAATAATTATTAAATTAATCGCAAAAAAAAAAAGAAGAAGAGTATTAATAATCGACCGTCCGATATATCCTAAAAGATTTTAACCGCAACTCTTCATCTCGTCTTCTTCCCCTCTCTCTCCGATTTGTTCCGTCGGTTGCGTAATGTCGTCGTTTGATCCGCCGAGCCACCGTCTTCACCGATGCTCTGCGGTAGTTGTGATTCTCCTTCTGCTAGGTTTCACCGTTGTGGCGGCCGACCATGTGTCCTGGACCGACGATTCCAGCCTCGAGACTCCTGGCTGCACCAATAAGTTTCAAATGGTAATTCCATTTTTGGTTCTTCTTTTGAGTCTTTGCTTCTTATTCAATCATCCTCTGGTTCACTGGAGTTTGACTGATCGATTTTCCTTTTCTCGCTTCTGTTTTTTCTGATTTTAAACATGTGAGAAGACCTGAATCAAATCTTACTGTGTTTGATCCCATTTTTGAATACAGGTTAAGGTCTTGAACTGGATTGATGGGGTTGAAGGTGACTTCCTTACTGGCTTAACTGCTCAATTTGGAGCATCGTTGCCTTCTGACGCTGATCAAGGCGTTAGGTTTCCGGCTGCTTTTGTAGATCCTTTGGACTCATGTTCCAATCTCTCTTCCAGGGTCAGTATCTCTTTTTACTTTGTTTAGACAGTGCAATTCATACCCTTGAACTGAATGCCTTGCACAGATTCATGTAATTCGGGACTATATTTGGAGTTGCAAGCTGTTTCTATGCTAGTTTTCTGGATGGAATTACATTCATTGGGTTTTTGCAATGTTCATTGAAATTCCATTGTTATTTTCTTTTTGGATAAATTGGCTTTGCATTGTTGTTCCAGTTAGATGGACATATTGCCTTGTCGATCCGTGGCAATTGTGCTTTCACAGAGAAGGCAAAGCATGCCGAGGCAGCTGGTGCTTCTGCTCTGTTGGTCATTAATGACAAAGAAGGTTTGGGTTTCCAGTACGGTTTTGGATTGAATTTTTTATTTTATTTTGTACGTAGCTTTGTGTCATCTAATTTAGTCATGATCTGTTATCAGATCTTGATGAGATGGGCTGCATGGAAAAGGACACATCTCTTAATGTGAGCATACCTGTCTTAATGATCTCTAAGTCAAGCGGGGATGCACTCAACAGGTCTATGGTAGAAAAAAAGAGTGGTGAGCAGTTGTGATTTTGCAGTTCAGTTTTCTCAGCCACTAAATATGCTTATCGACTCCTTGATCCTCGACCTAGTAGTCTACAACATGAAACATCTATTATTCTTGTAAAACTCTCTCTTCTAGGCTAACTCCATTTTCTTTATGTGCAGTTGAGCTTCTGCTGTATGCACCAAATCGTCCTGTTGTGGACCTCACAGCAGGATTGTTATTGCTCATGGCTGTTGGAACTGTTGTCGTTGCATCACTGTGGTCAGAGCTTACAGATCCTGACCAAGCTAATGAATCTTACAGCATATTAGCGAAGGTTAACATCTTTCAAGTCCTTGTTTGGTGTTCACCATTGGTAGCTATACTAGAACACTGGGGTTAAGCTCTTTTACGTGCTATGGTTTCATATCATTTACAACTAACTGCCTTTAATATCCTATCCACGTGGTGTACATTTCCCATATACTTTGCGTAGCCTCGTAAGTCTGTGGGCTTGGTGATCACAACTTCTATGAGTTACCGATATGTCTTTTCAAAGAAGGAAGATTGAGTTAAAACTTATTTTTGTTTCCAGGAATTTTCTAGTGCTGGAACCAGAAAAGATGACCCAGAGAAGGAAATCCTTGATATAAGTGTCACTGGTGCTGTGTTTTTTATTGTAACAGCCTCCATTTTTCTGCTGCTCCTTTTCTACTTCATGTCATCATGGTTTGTATGGGTGCTCACCATATTTTTCTGCATCGGCGGCATGCAGGTAACTTTCATTAACATTCCGGTGGTTTGAACATGTGTAGAATATTTAGATTGAATGTATATTTGGTTTTCTCCATCAGTTTAACAAAGTGGCTGTTGTTTTCAGGGTATGCATAACATCATTATGGCAGTTTTGTTGAGGTATTCTAAATTATTCCTAAATATCTCACTTCTCTCTTTTTCTTGTTAACATCTAATAATGGATATATGTTGTGATCCGCCTGCAGAAAATGCAGACATCTTGGTCGGAAATCTGTGAAGCTCCCTTTGCTTGGGACAATGTCATGGATGTCGCTTTTGGTGAATATTTTTTGTGTCGCGTTTGCTGTTTTCTGGTTTGTAAAACGGCACACATCGTATTCTTGGGTTGGGCAAGACATCTTGGTAAAGCTCTCTTTTCTTTATGCACTCAATGCTTATAGAAGTCATTTCTTTCATTGGTTCTCTTACTACTGCTTTATCTGGCAACTTAGTTTTATATTCCCATCTCTCCCTAAAGTAAGAGGTCATGTAGAAAAGTTTTTGTTCCTTGGTTGCGCTATGTGACATATTCATTGTCATATTGTTGACAGGGCATCTGTTTGATGATCACAGCCTTGCAAGTGGTTCGATTACCTAACATCAAGGTAGTTAATCTGGCTTGTTTTTTAGTGATATATGATGGTTCTCTGTTTTATGCTGCTATTTTCTGTTCTCCAGGTTGCTACTGTACTTCTTTGCTGCGCATTTGTCTATGACATTTTCTGGGTCTTCATATCACCATTGATATTTCACGAGAGTGTTATGATTGTGGTGAGTTTCTATCGCAATGTCCATAGTTCTATCATTTCTATTGTTATAATCAAGTCATCCAGGTTAAGTGATGTAGGCGGCTCTGCATCATTAAGCTATACTAGAAATTGGTTTGATATCAGTTATGCTTATACAAATGTTTTGACAAATGAATAAAATGTGCTTCAGATATCTAATCTGTTATGAAGAACTGGAAGGTATCATTGATTTCTTTGCGGTTTTCTAAACTTTTCTTTGTGGCACAGAAATTACTTAATACTCCATCACATTAATCAACTGCTTACCCAAATGACTTTTATAACTCAATAACCTATCAACAGTATCTGATTCTAATAGCTGAGTATTCTCTTAGACCATGGCAAGTTAGCTAGATGATATTCTTATTTGAAATCCCTTCTTTGTAGGTTGCCCAAGGAGACAGCAGCAGCGGGGAGTCCATTCCCATGTTACTAAGGATTCCTCGGTTTTTTGATCCTTGGGGTGGCTATGACATGATTGGTTTTGGGGACATCCTCTTCCCCGGTTTGCTCATTTCCTTTGCTTCCAGGTACTTTTAGTCAGTTGCATTCTTAGAGCTTCAAAGAACAAACTTGGAATTCCAACTATACCGTATTTTCTCCAGAGTCCTTCCAAATCTCTCAACCCATACATCAGGATTCTTTCTCAACGATTCTCTTATGTTTGTTCAATCCTCTCCTAAGATTAATACTTGCTCTTCTCTTTGATCTCAGATATGACAAGATTAAAAGGAGGGTAATATCAAATGGGTACTTCCTTTGGTTGACTATCGGCTATGGAATAGGTTAAGTCCATGCATTACTAACTCTGTGAACATAAATGGTGTTATATAACTCATACAAAAGACGTGATGTATAAACCCTCATCT
This sequence comes from Kernera saxatilis, assembly GCA_900406395.1. Taxonomy (NCBI): domain Eukaryota; kingdom Viridiplantae; phylum Streptophyta; class Magnoliopsida; order Brassicales; family Brassicaceae; genus Kernera; species Kernera saxatilis. The sequence goes on along the minus strand of OVAY01000215.1, from coordinate 52,312 downwards.
AACGCAGTTTGTTTTTCTCGACAAGAAATCAACATAAGTGCACTTGCTAATCAAAGATGGCTGCTCACATTTACAATCTTGAAACTTCAATGAAACATTGTTTCCTCTTGTTCTGTTATTGTAGGTCTGTTACTGACATATCTAGGTCTGTATCTAATGGACGGACATGGCCAGCCTGCGCTACTGTACATTGTTCCCTGCACACTCGGTAAAACCAGAAGCTGGAGTTTCTGTTTCTCCATCTGTTGTTCTCCATCGTTTGCAAACAAAACCTGATGTGTTTCTCTCTCTAGGTTTGGCCGTCATTCTGGGGTTGGTACGAGGAGAGCTTAAAGAACTATGGAATTACGGCATCGAAGAATCAGAATCTCACACACCGGCGGATCCTCTGCCTGTGGCATAAGAACATGATTTTCAACAATCTAATGGTGTGTTCCTCTGAACATGGAGCAAAACTTGGTAGATTTAATCTGTGAGAGATGCACAAAAGCTGATGTAAGTTCTCGCCAAAGCTAAACTCAATGGGATACCAAAAGTAACTCGAGACATATTGGAAGCTGTAATATATCGTATTTTCTTGTGTTGAGGAGAAGAAAGAAAGGTTCTGTAGTAAGACTCGTAACATGTTGTACAGAGTCTATATAGTCTTCTCTTGAATTCAGACTCGCTTAGTAACCATCATTTTGTAGTATTTCAAGTAATGCAAATTCCCTTTTGTTAATTCTTTTTTCGGATATATCAGTCTCTACCAATTCCATATAACATAAACTTTGTCAAATATAATTTGATTGATGGAATGAAATTCTGACGAAAAGAAATGCACGATCAGTATTTGATGTGAAGTTGTGGAATTGACCAACCAATGACCAGTCTATTTACGTACACGTATGTAATTATTGATAAAGTAGGACAATTGTATGAAATATATGTATGACCAACTGCATAATATAATATGACGTGTAGATAATCCTTCCCACGAAATATGTGATTAGAAAGAAACCAAATGTAATCGGAGTTTCGTAGTTTAGTAGTTTTTGTTAATTATGTGATTGTGATTGTGTTATCGTTTTAATTCAATCTGGCATGAACTGTAGTGAGTTATAAAAAAAAAGGTAAAATAATTTCTCTACAAAACTCTTTTAATAATTTTTCTACAAAATCGTGACAACTAATTTATATATGTAGCTTAACAATAAATTAATTAAAAGATTCATAATTTCAATACCCTATGTATCTCTTTCTAACTAGCTATGATATATATTTATATATTTTAAAAATTAAGAAGCGTATATGTATAAGCTATATAAATTTAAAGTGTATATTTTATGATAGTTATAATGGCATCTTGTAAGTTATAAGTATATATATAATCCATACAAAGAAACATCATTCATGAATATACAATCAAGCAGAACCAAGTACAGTAGTGCATAGCTCGAGAGGAAAAAAGAAAGAGGTAGTGCGTAGCTCTAACGGCAAGTTCCCAAACCCTAATGTTTATAAGGTTTTCTTTATACACAAAAGCAATACCAACATAAACCGGCCATAGCATGATAAATATAAAATCCCCTATTATCAAAATTCAAGAAAAAAAAAAAAATTTCTTTCGTTACTTATCGACTAATACATATCCACACATTTCATAATAGTATCCTATCTTACACGTATGTATACATATAAGAATATATACACATATATATATATATGTATATGCATCATGATCACCCCATTCCAATACTGTGTGTCGTATATGCATCATTGATCATGATGATGATGATTATTTCGGAGATAAGCCATCAACGATACACTGCATGACCTTGACCTGTATGCTAAGGCACTTGATGTAATGAGCCGTCTCTTCCATCAGCTTTGATGTCTCCATTCCTCCGCCTCCCGGAACAAGATTCCTCAGCCTCTCCGCCTCCTCCTCCACCTCCGAAGCTCTCCGGTTCCTCCTCCTCCTATGCCATGTCACTCTCTTCTTCCACAATCTTACGATCTTGTTGTTTTCTTTGGCGGCTCGGCGCAAGAGGGCTCTGCTCCATAGCCGGCTAGTCCCTCCGGCTGCTCTAGCCATGGATACGTACGCAGCCTTCTTGATCTTTTTCACACGATCGTTTGTTTTGTCAGGAGAATTGAAAGGGTTTTGTCTTCTGAGATTTGAGAGGGATTGGAGGAAGTGGAGGGCAAAAACGTCTTTCTCAGGGACGTCTGTGTTTATGGGTTTGTCTGCAGATGCCATTGTTTGGGTTCTTAGAGAAAAAAAAAGAACTTGAGTTGAGAACCTTTATAAAACTTTTTTCCTGAGAATGACACAACAATATTAGGGTTAATAAATAACGGAGAGGCGCAGTGAGAGAGAGAGGATAAAATATTGTTTCTTTTTTCCTTACATGTAACTTGTCTTTCGCAAATATGGTTTTTTATGTCACAAGATACACAACTATTCAAATCCTCTTTAGACTTTAATCAATATATATGTAAAGCTAAATTGTTTATTTTCTTAGATATTTATTAATATTCATGTTTTATAAATTTATAATGAGTATAATTAAAAAAATATATGTGAAGAAAATTAGATGTTCTTAGCTGACTTTTGGATTTTAATTGACCCGTAAATATCAGTTGCATTCAAATATGAGGATATAAAGTTTAACTGGTAGTTTTCTTGGTGATAAAAAAAAATGAGTATTTTTGTATAATATTAGTTCAAAATTGGAGATTCGTCTGTTGTGGTTTAGTGTATTTAATGTTAGATTGTTTATTGGTGAATAAATAGATGTGGTAAAACATTATTTCTAATGTGTTCGAATTTTAGAATGATATATGAAGTTTATATATAGCAAAACTTATGCTTGTCATGGGAAACTGTATAAAATTAGATTCGTTTGTCATAAAGATTAAGATTATCATTCGTAAAAAGTATTTAAAAAAAAACTCAAAATATAAAGAGACGAAAAGAAAAAATATAGCAAAAAATCTATGTATTTCGGATAAGTATAATATACATCTAGGGTTATAAAAGTCTTGAATAAATAAATGGGCATTAGAGTGGAAAACGATGTTTGGCATGAAGAAAAAAGGTGATGCCAATAGATTAACAGAACTTGGCTATTTTTCACCAATTTGAAATCTATATATATATACACACACACTCACACACGTATATATAGCATTAGTATTAGTATTTCAACTAAAAAATAATAATAATTTGGATGATGCTTTCGTAGACGCGTATTAATTAAGCCCTTTTGGCTCATAGCTATGTATAAACGGGAAAATGAGCAATTAGGAGCAGACATCAGATTATGGAATAAGATTCTAACCTCATTTAATTTATAAGTTTATTTGCTTGTTTTTATAAAAGGTTAATTTTAGTGACGAATGCGTATGGATTAATTAACGTGAACAGCTAATAGAGACAATTATGATAATATTAGGTAAGCTATATCTTATCGATTATGTATGCATTTATGTTAACATAATTAATGACGATGAAGATGGAATGATTCTGGAACACTTCTAAGCTCATTTGCATTGCAAAAGAATCAACAAACCCCCCCCCCCCAAAAAAAGTCGATTGATTGATTAATTCCTTGCTCGATATTTTTTTTCATTCGATCCCAAGTTTGAACTATATATACCTTAGTTCGGAAAGTAACCCAATTGAAAAAAATAACTATGATTTATTGGGAAAGAGGGTGTTAATAAAAAAAATAGCCGCTCGGATCATCAAAGATAAAACGTGCTAAAAAGTGATCAAAGATATATAAAAATATTCACCATGCAAGAGAACAACAACAAAATATATAAATATATCTTCATCTTTTCGGAGTATATGAGATAATTCAATTGGTTTGACCAAAAGATGACACCAGCATTTATGTGCATATATATACTAAATAATACTAGTAACTAATTTAGAAACGACGACAACCCAAAAGAAAGAAAGAAAAAAGAGGAGAAGAGAGACTTGAGGAATACGATTTGTGTTTGGTTAAGGCTATAATTTAGCATTAGTCCCATCTCTTTTGTGTTAATCACTCTCTCCCCTACCGCTTTGCCGCCGGACGTATTTTTCACGCCATTAATTATTTTGTATATTATATCATTATCATATTTCCCCTCTTTAAAATTCAGCTCCAAAACTCCCTTACTAAAATCCCACGGTTTTTCTATAACGTTTCAAATTATACTTCTATATCATAGATATATGCTTCAAGTTTAAAGGTAACTAAGTTTCAGGAAAATGATCATCTACCAAAAAAAAAAAAATTATATTAGGAGTGTAACCAAATGCATAATAAGGTTTTAATTGTATATTAACTAAAAGAAGGAGTTGAAGAAGTGGTAGAGTGGGCCCACTAATGGGCCAACCACCACATGAAGGCACATGGCTATGGCCTTTACCCACCCCCACTTTCCTTTCTCTCTTATCTTTATCTTTTAATTTATTTAATTAACATTAACTACACCATTCGTTTCTATTTGATTCTCCCCTTCATTTTCTGTAATTAATATTTAGTCGTTGGGGCTAAACTTTAAGTACTCAACTTAAAACAAATAGAAAAGAACAAATGCTATTGGCCCAGTCAGTAATAATAGTGATAACTGTGAAACTGAAAAAAGATTCGCGTTTAAAATCGGAAACGTGTGAAAAAGCCACGTCATCAATGACGCCTCCTTTTTTTTGTCAGTTGTTTTATTTATTACGTTTTGTAAAAACAAAACAAAAAGAAGATGGCTGATTAAACTTGACGTTACAACTGTCGGCGAATCTGTTCCGTAATTGCTGACGTGGCTCCGTTTTACTTTCTCCGGAGGATAACATGACGGCGCTCCTTTTCTTTCATTTTTTTTACGTCCGAACATCAAAGACAAAATTATAAAAATCAGACAGGCCAACTATGACTCGAGAATAGTGCCTACTAGTGCAACTAATTTTAAGCACAAAAATAAATGTTTGCATTATTTTATATTGATTACAAAAATTATATCCACAATTTTTGCGGTAAAACATCTTTATTTGAAAGAAGTTGGATGGTGGCAAATATAATTGTAGATTTCATTTTCATTTTTTGCTGACTTTTATATCATGTATACACTCGTTAAATTAGAATATTACGATACGTTGTAACGTGTAATCTCAATTCAAATTTCAAAATATTAATACGTAGAACAATGCTCTTTTTTCTTAACTGTCTGCAGTTATGCAAACAGACTAATGTGCAAATATTTAAAATTTTCGCATGATTAACTAAAATTCGATATTTAGTTTTGACTAGCTGGAAGAATTCTCAACAACAGAAACACCGCTACTGAACTACTACCCACAATTGAAGAAATGACTACTTTTTATTGTACATTATCTGACATATAAATTTGTTACATATTAAATATGTTTTGTTAATTACTCCTAAGTGATTAAATATGTTTATTGTGGCTAAAACACATTGTTATAAAAAATCAATAAAGAGAAGTCCAAATAAAACGGATAGAAGATCAGGTGCCGGTCAACAATAAGTTTTTGAAGAGAAAGACCGTATATGAAAGATCGTACTAGTTAAACATGTTCGGATTATTTCGATCAAAATAAATTATAGACTGTAATACATAACACTATTAAGAAATTTGTTGGTTGCTAACTTACTAAGACTTAAAAAAATTAAATAAACGGACAGAAACAAAAGGTTTGCACGTGGGACAAATTAATTGTCCACATACATAGTATACACACGTACATGCAAATATACAGATGTAATTCATTATTTGATATAGTAAACCCTCTTTAAAAAAAAAAATTCATTATTTGATTGTATGAGTTGAAAAAACGGAACCGTGGAAAAGGAAAAGGTGGGCCAATCTTGCCGATTGTTAGAGAGGCAATATTTAATACTCAAAACGAAGACCACTTCCTAATCAACTCTTTTATTTATACTTTTCATTTAAACTTCTAAGTATTCTTTATCACTATTCTTCAATTATGGTTAGTTGGTATAACTGTATGATTATATATTTTCTATCGTTTACAAGTTTTTTTTTTTTTTTTTTTCGTTTACAAGTTACATCCGGAAGTCTGTGCATGCAGGATGTTAAACTGTAGATTACTAGTATCCAAATGAGACTTGAACAAGAAAATCTATACTATGAACTGTAAATACACTTCTTACACTTTTCATCTTGCACGTCCACAACACACAAATTTAATAGTTAAAGGATATTTATTAGCTAACTACTAACAGTTAGACAAATAACTTTTGTAACATGTGCACACTATGATATACAAACTAATCCACATCATAAATAATTTTGATAATTTTTTGGCGTATGCATGAAATATCTCCAAAAAATTAGCTCAAAACCATCGCATATAGCATCTTTGAATAGTTTGGGATTTGGACTAATGTAGATCTTATTTATTAATAGACCTACCATTTGACAAAAACGATTCAATAAAAAATACTTAACAATAAAGATCATGATTATTTCGTTCGTTCTACAAATACACACCAAAATATCGTCTTTTTCACTAGCATAAAAGAACAAAGAGTAAGTTGACAACAACAAAAACCAAATAATAACATAATCCGAGATTAATTGGTATGTTTATAGTTTAACAAAAAAAAAAGATCAGTATGTCAAAGGTCTATAATTTTGGGCTACAAAAAATCTTTTATTCTCACTTATTTGCAGGCTTCAAAACCACTAATGGATGGGCTGAGCCCTTATCCACAGGCCATAATCTGTATCCAATAGTTTACATAGTTTTGTTTTTCCAAGTAGGTCACAATATTTAGTCTACAGTAACTACAATGAAGATCTGTTAATATATTTATGAAACTAGGTTAATTATAGGTTAATTATGTATAGTATTATTTTCTCTATATAAACATATGTAACCAGCACTGTATTTCTATGAGAATCAATACAATACTCTTCCAACTCTAAACTCTCAACAATTCTTATACATTCATCATTTTTACCCAAAGATGAATGTCTATTTATTTGCAGATACCAACTAAACAGAACAATTTAAAAGGATATCGATAATTTCAAGCATATAGAGGAGACATGGCGAAATATAACACATTCAGATTTTATTCGACAACTTTTGTTTCAAGTTACACTTCGATAAGCCAATATATAGTACGAAAAAAAGAGATTATATAACACACAGTTGTGATTAATAAACAAGTATTTATCACGCCATTAATTAATCACAGATTCACAATTCATCTATATATGTGACTATATAACAATTCGAGAATTATCAAACGAGCTACATTACTAGCTCACTTCACAAGTCCGGAGTCGAAACTAACGCCCGTTGACGGCAGCCACATCGCCCCCTCAATGAATCCCGCGACAGTGAATTTTTCCGCTTCCGTCACCGTTAAAGAGGAATGATACCCAGGCCATTTAACCCGACCCGGAACCGATGACCCGGGACCCGAATTACCAAATTCCCCGTAATACAGAGTATTGAGGGCGAAACTACCGGACCAAGGAGACCAACCGGACGGGTGAATCGACCCGTCGAGATACGATTGCATGACCACCGTCCTCGAATACTCTTTCCACGGCCGACCAAGAAAAGTCGTCGATTCCCCCGTGATCTTGCAGTTCTGAATCGAGATCCCGGTGTTCTGACCCGGGTTGCTCCGCCCTTGCGCCGTCACGAAGTTTTTCTGACCCGGTAAGGGTTTCCGGGCGACGATGTTGCAGGATTGGAATACGACCACGGAGTTTCCGAAGATGAAATCGACGGTGCCGGTAATGTCTGTCTCTCTGTAGAATTGTCGCTTCGAGTGTGTGTAGAGTGAATCCTGGTACCCTTCGACGGAGCATCGATACACGACCGATTTATCCGCTCCGACACGGAGCGCCACCGCTTGCTCCGATTTGGGTCCGGCACTGTTCACGAAGGTTATGTCCCGCGCTATGAACCCCTCTCCCATGGCGGCTTCCAAATTAAAAAAAAAAAAACAAAAAAACATAATTTTGTTAACCGACCGAGTCCAACCAAAACCGTACCAACAAAATTGATTAAGAAAAACGGAACCAACTAAAAAATCAAGAATCAAGTGATGCTGTCTTTTTTTGTTTAATATATAATCCGTATACAGTCCCGACATAAAAGGATTAAAACCTCAGTTTTCTTTAAATGACAATATATTTTGCTAAAATAAACGAAACAAAACCCTTATCAAATCGGACCGAACGATATTTGTTTTTCATTTGGTGTTTCTCTGTTTTGTAAACCAAAAATTTCTGAAAATCGAATTGACATTTTCTATTTTTTTGTCGTATTGATAAAAATATTAGTTACTAGTTTTTATTCGCTTTCTGATAATCGTTTTAGTTTAAATCATCATATAAAATTATTGAATCTTACCGACAGTGGCAGTTTGGTAAGTAGTCCAGCCGCCTCTATTACTTCTGCTACCCACAATGACCGTTTTGCCCTTCCCATCACCAACTAACATAACGTTCTTCTGCTTAGTCGGAATCTTGATGTACTCGTTATAGGTCCCAGCTTTCAGGTGAATTACGGTCCTGCCACTACTCGCCAATGACGCAGCCAACAACGCCTCTCCTATGGTTTTGTGTGTCCCACTTCCATCTGCAGCCACCACCGCATCAACCTTCAGTTCCTCCACCGAAGTTTCTAGAAGCCTCCGCTCCAACGAAGAAACAAACGTTGGAAAATGTGCCTGTTCCGATGAGAGTTTCCGGCCTTTCGACTTCACGGATACGAACAAGTCAAGCGAATTTGTCAACAAACCGGAGAGGTTTCTTGCAACGAAATCCATCGCAAATCCGTTTTTGTAAGACTTAGATTTCTCTTGAAGGCTCTGCTCACAAGTCTCTTGATTCGTGAGAGCTGCGCTGAGCCATGTATGAACATCTTCATCATGATCATCACTTGAAATGTTGTCTCGCATCATTGTGATGCGAGTTAACATTTCAAGTGTGTCGTCGAGCAGCTCAAGGCAGTCATGGACGGGGTCGACCACATGGACTTGTGCGGTACGATGAGAAAGAGTGAGATTGAAAGCGAGAGAGCGAGCCAAGAGAGCATGGTTTATACTCTCTTGGACCGATGCGAGAAAACCTTGTTTGGTTCTTGATGATGAACTTCGATGTCTCGAGAATCTTGAGAAGTGGGAGTTGGAATTGGAGTTGGTCACAGATGAAGTAGTTGGAATTAGGTATAAGAAGTTTATGATGAGAAAAATCATTAGTGTTTTTGTAATCTTATGATTTGATATTGATGATGATGAAGCCATTATAGTTATGAAACTTGATGATTTGCGAGCTGTTGTAGTAGCAGCAGCTTAATGATACATGGGTATATATACTTACATGTTTATGTTCGTTATTAAATTTTAAATTGTGTTGTTTTGTTTCTTACTACTACACGACTCTTAAGTTTCGAGTAAAATCATATAGCACAATGAATAACGCACGAAAACTTGTAAGTTATTCCCGAAATTATTAAACTACTATATACATCATATTAAGCTTTATTGTATAATAAGACAGTACCTAATCTAATCTCTTCCATCCTGTGATAATTAATGACTTTTTAAAGATTTGTGATGTTCAGAACATTAATAATTAATGTTTAACCAAGCTTCATTTAATTAATCTATTATAAAATGATCCGTAATGAATTAATTAACTGTTCTCCAGCAGTTATAATCTTTTTTTTTTTTTGCTAAACATCTAATTTTTGTTTGGACATGATCTATCTATTTTGTTGGATTTATTTATTTATTTTTTGATTAAAAATAGGAAAAAGAGGAAGCCACAAGTAACTTATCTTTTANTTTTGTTTTTTTTTTTTTTTTTTGAGCAAGTCTTTTAAGTTATGTTGCTGACAAGAAAAAATGTATACATCGTTGCAATCAAAATGTATACATTTCACACAAAAATGATGATTAAATTTACATTAGTGTTCCACATATATGTATTAAGTTAGTTCTTTAAACGCAAACCTTAAGCGTGAAGCAACGAAATATAAGGGCATTAAAATTGCCAGACTGTGCGTAATATTCACAATCATTTGCTGCTTTTTAATCATACAGCTACTTATAATGTATGTGCTTTTTTTTGCGAGTATAAGAACAAATATTTGTATATTCTATTTGTGTATGATATGGTTTATATATATGCCTGCAAGTGTAACGTTTATGTGAAATTCATTTATTTTATTTTTTGGTTAAAATTCATTTATTTATTGACCAACAAAAAGTGAAAAACATTCTAAAGCAAACCGCGTATAAGTTCGTAACTTTTCACAAACAATTCAATGATTCATCATAAAGTACGGATGTTATGTATTAACAATTTAATACGGTGTTCATTTTTTTTGGGTTAAAGCCTTAAAGGTATTCATTTTTGTCATTTTTTTTTATAAAAGTATTCATTTATTTCCGTGGTATACATAAAATTCCGACTTATGTTTCTTTTTAATATATGTTATATCGAGAACAAAAAACGAGATGCTTCGCGACAAAAATATAAAATACCAAAAGAAAAGAACCAAAACTTGTTTTTAAATATTTTGTCTGCTGCCGGAAAAAAAATAATATATATATATATCAGCTTAATTTAACGTTATAAGTGAATTGTTGAAAAAAATTATTTCATTGTTAAATTATTATGGGAAAATAATAATATTTTTGCTCTTTATCAAACATAATAAGAATTTTAAGAATAATAATAATAAAATTGTTTGATTTTGTTTTGTGCATGGATAATGATACTGCCAAGTGCCAAACTTAAATGGACAAAAAATAATGGGATCCATCTTATGTAATCATCAAAGAAGATTCAACGACGTGACGTCACTACTCACCCACTTGTCAGCCTCGGGAACAAAGAAAAAAAAACACTTGTATTCAATAATTTTGAAAGTTTTTTGTTTTGTTAAAATAATTTTGAAACTTACACATAGTTAGGTTATATAAAAAGAATGTAAGTAGAAACAATTCATGTATCTGATTTTTTTTTTCAAAGAAAGCTTCATACATATGACGGAAAAAAATAATTCATACATCTTACTAATAATTATGTTACAAAAAGTTTTTTTTTTCTTGCAGTCTCTTTTTAATTAATTTTTCGATAGCTGTTTTCGGTGGTTAAATAATCATTTTTTTTTTCTGATACCAAAAAAAAAAAATCATATTTTTTTAAACGAACATTCAAGGTTATATATAGCATTTTATCAAAAAAAACGAGGTTATATATAGCACATGTTAATTGAAATCGAGAACGTAAATGGACGAAACCATATTATTGCATGTCCTATAACTTAAACCAAGACTGAACATGCTTCTAGATCACAATAATACTTAATTGGATTGATCAAATTAGACGGTTTTTTGTAAAAAAAAAAAAAAAAAAAAATAGATGGTTCAAATCATTTTGTAGAACACGGTCACGAGTTTTCTTCGACAGTAATGTAGCTTGCTATGTATTTAATAAATGAAGGTGAACCTATAGAAAATAGGGATTATGAGACTAATAATAGTTTCGAATATCGAGTGGTGGGTGTTTGTAGGAGCGAAAACAAAATTAAAGAATTAGTATTATTTTATCTCCTATCGCGTTGCTCTGTGTCACGACAAAATAGATAACGAATTGTATAGGAGTATTTTTAAAACAATTGCTTGTATATGTACTCTTGAATTTTTTGGTCACTCTTTGTTTCAGCTTTGGTTAGCTTCTTATACAATTCTTTCACCGTGTTGAAATATTTTCTGCACCGATTGTTTTACACTAATTAATTACAATGAACATAACCGTCTACATGAATCACACCGTTTATTCCACTATGTTTACATATTCTACTCTTAATCTTCAGTAAATCATTAATCAACCTTAAAACATGGATAAGGATGCCACTAAACTCATATATGCCTCTAAGCTTACGAATGACTTCAGACATCGTATATCTATATATTATCTATATTAATAATTGCTAAGTCAAGAGGTCTTGTCTAATAAATGCATGCATAACTAATTCACGCAATAATGTACTTATATAATACTACAGATTTTTCATATTAATTGCTCTGTTAATGACCAAATAAGTAATTTAGTTCGGATAGATTATGTGTATAAATAGATATAAAGTTACTCTATTATTTATAATATATATGGATATATATTAATATAATAATAATAATAATAAAAGAAGAGAAATTCCATAAAATATTATATTTTTAATTTTTTTTTTACAAAAATACCACAACAAATTATTGTTTTTTTCAAAAATACCACCATTAATTTTTTGTTTTCAAAAATACCACAAAACTAAAATAATTTTTAAAAGTTTCTAATTTATTTTTTGAGTTTGGATTCACTAATTATGGTTTAGGGTTTAATTTATAGGATTTATGATTTAGTTTTAAGGGTTTAGAATTTAATTTTGATGTATTTTTGGAAATTAAAACTAATGGTGGTATTTTTAGAAAAAAAAATTATGGTATTTTTGAAAAAAAACTTACAATTGTGGTATTTTGAAAATTTTCCAAGAAAGAAAAAATTCGATAGATATAAATTTATATGATTGGTGTAAAACGAAAATAATTTTTTTTATGATTCCAGATGATTTGATGATTGACTATACGTAAGAACTAACTTCAAAATTTTTGAATTGGGATAAATAAACGGAGACCTTACGATAAGCCTTAAATGTTGCCCAATGCCAAAGAAGAGTGAAAAGGACAGACTAACAGTTATTTGAGTACTTAACATATGTGATTTTATGTACGGTTTGAGTTGATTAATTTTCTATGAATAACAAAAATCAAGCTTCCAGTTTTAAAGCTGTCGATTATTATGTGAAAGTAAAAAGGATAATATTCCAATATAATTTTTAACAAGAAAAAAAAAAAGAGAGAACATTTAAAGCTTGCAAATTATTCGAATGCTAGAGCTGGTCCTTACACCTTTGTAACAATACCTATTCCGTGGGTGTGGGGAACTCTAGCTAGCAACATCTTTTCAATTATTTCTCTACTAAATTGAGATTATTGCTTTCAAATAAAATGCTTCACCGTTCCAAACTTACAATTCCTTTCGAGGGTCATACTTTTTTTTTAACAAATAAAGAAAAAATATAAGAAAAGAAAGAAAAGTAGAACTTGGGTTAAGGGTTTGAAATTGATTGATTTGAATCGTGTACTGAGAAGCAAGAAATGAAGGTCCTTAGAAGTGTAAATGCTACCTAACGCTTTTGTTGTATATCATTTAACGGGAAATGCAAAAGTCGTTAACATTCTTCTCATTTACATATTTATAGAAAAATCCAATAAGAAGCTGCTGAATTATTGGCAAAAGCAAAAGAGAAGAAGAAACACTCAGAAATGAAGTAAAATATAAATGGTTATGGATCAGTGTTATGTGTTATAAATGTGTTGTGTATTTGTGTCAATGTGTGTAAGTTCATCTTTTTTAAGACAATTCAATTAATTATGAACAAATTTGCTAATTTAACCCATAAAAAACGAACTCTCAATGTTTAGCTATCCAAGTTGTGTTGGAATTATGGGTCTCTTTTGGATAATATTTAATTGGTTTGTAACTTTATGAATCGATAAAATATCATTTATTGATGAATGACTTTCCATAACGCTGCTCCGAACTATAATAAATAAAATTTTTTTTTAACAATCGTTGATAAAAATAAATACAGAAATTTGGACATCGTCGTTGATAAAAAATAAATTTAGAAATTTGGACATCCTCGAATATTTGATACTTGAAAATTTGATTGCTGTGAAATGATTGCTAAGATTTTTGGTAGCTATTTTTTATTATTATTATTTTTTTTTGCTTAATTGCTCGTGTTTTTTAAGAATCATGAACTCTTCTTTTAAATATTTATATCAAATCCTAGTTTAGTTACGATTATAATTGTTGTCTTAGTGCTAAACCGTTATTTTCCTAGAGTTAGGACTTTTCGTCAATCAAACCATATTTATTTTACGTTTCAGACCTAGTTCGTTAATGTCAAACTTCACTTCTCTCAGGATTCGGATCTTTTGTTAGTGCTAACCCATAATCGGATCCGTACTGAGGTGACACAAATTTAGTCAAATTGACTTTGCAATGGACTCAGAATTTCATCATTCTCTTATAAGCATTTATAATATTTGCTCTCAATTCTTGTAAAACCATATATTTGCAACGTTAGTCACTTAAATATTCGTATTTTAGATAACTTTTTTTAAGATGAAATTATTTATGCAACAACCTCGTTTTCTATTCGTTAATTTTCACTTTAATTGAAGAGTAGCAAACTCATAATTCTTTTTTTTTTTTAATTACTAAGAGGTTATGGATCTAAACCCGTACATCCTTTTAGACCAGAGACCAAAGTATTTCATATGGTCTCTTTCCAAGTGTTACTCGAACTAGTGACTTCTAGGCTTTGCCTGAGAGTCTTTACTAATTGAACAATTGACACTTGGCAAACTCATAATTCACTATTGTCGATCTACCAAAAACAACAATTTTTACCGCTATTTTGTTATTTGAATACATCACTACATTGTACTTTCTAATAGAAAAGTGACGACATGTTAGATCCGTTGATATTGTTTTCTAATATCAAGTAAATTTCACCGTTTTCTGCTAGTTAGTAACATTCAACGGAGCGACATCAGCGAGAGCAGAGTAGTGAGTACATTTTAGTCTCAGAATTATATGGGCTTTTGGACTTCGAAGGTTGGGCCTTACTTCAACAGAAATAGATGGTTAGACTGGGCCCTTGTCTCCACCAACTCTTCTCAGGAGGATTTCATGTGAAGCGATGCTCTCTGCTATTTTATTTTGGGTCCGGGAGCGTAACAACAAATTCACATAAAACTAAAAAAAATAAGAAAGAGAGAGTGTAACCCTCTTATGGAACTAAAAGGTTAGTTATGAGGAATTGACAAATATACCCATAGTGAACAAACGGAATTACATGGAGAGTTTAGACAAAACAGGTGTGTTGTGTGTTTTTGTCTCTCTCTCTCCGTTCACGTTCTGCAACATCGGAACCACGTACGGCTCCTAAGACTCCGTTCGCTTTAAACACAGACACACTTTATAATAATAACAATTAAACGGAGATCAAAAGGACGGAGAGAAAAAGTTTCCTCTCTTTTGTTTCTTCTTCTCCTTCGTCAAACAGATTCACATTTTGACTTTTTCCTATGTCCCGGTGCTCAGATCCGATTTCTCGCCGCGAAATTCGTCAGTGCAGCTTCTTCTTCTTCTTCTTCTCCTTGGTATCGTTGATTCGATCGGCTTTCCTGGAACATGAAGCGAGTGATCGTAGGTACGGTAGATTTTGTTATTTTCTCGAAATTGGCTTTCTTTTCTGATCGAGAGGAGACGATTTGAATATCTGTGGGATTCAGTTTCATCATTGTTTTGGTCTCTTGAAAATCTACTAGGAACTTAAAAGGCAATGGCGTTGACAGATTTGTTTCTTAATTAGGACCCACATTGCAATTTTTTTTGGTTGAATTTGGAACAACATTGTTCTTTGATATCAAACAAGAATTAGAAATTCATTTATCTGAATATCTTGCTGATCTGAAGAATAGCTAAAAGGAATGCAGTCTCGAATTGTTTAAGGTAATGATTCCTAAGTGAAAATAAAAATAAAAAGAAGTCAGGAAGATGACAAAGTTGAAGATTTTTTTTTTTTGTCTTTGAAGGTTCCATTTTTGGTGGGTCCTTTCAAAGACAATGATTTCAATTCTTGGATTTGCACAAAAATGGTTGCCTTAGAAATGTTGTTCTCTTTACAATGTTTGATTGTGAGCAAAGGAAATCGCGTTGACTAAACTCAATGATAGTGTTAGATTTCCGGTGTGTCACGGTTTGATTATGAGTTATTTATTTGTTCCAAGTGATGCAGTTGCTAGTTACGGTGGATTGATGTTTGAAGTATCGAAAGGATAGAGAGAGGCAGGACGCAGAAATTTGATGCGGTTTAGACTACAAAAGGTGAACAATGCTCGGGGATCAATCCGCAGAGTTTAGCGAGAACGGGGAAGATGAGATTATTCGACAGCTTTGTGCAAATGGGATTTGCATGAAAACAACTGAAGTCGAAGCAAAGCTTGATGAAGGGAATATCCAAGAAGCTGAATCTTCTTTAAGAGAAGGCTTATCTCTCAATTTCGAGGTTTGTTTATGAGTTTCCAAACTCCATAAACCCTTTCTTTTCTTTTTTTTTTAAAGAAAGGATTTGTCTCTCAATTTTGCTCGTTTTATGGTTACAGGAAGCAAGAGCACTTCTTGGAAGATTGGAATACCAAAGAGGGAACTTAGAAGGTGCACTTCGTGTCTTTGAAGGTATTGACCTTCAAGCAGCGATCCAGCGGTTACAGGTTTCCGTGCCGCCTGAGAAACCGGCCACTAAGAAAAACCGTCCCCGTGAGCAGCCGCAATCGGTTTCCCAGCATGCTGCTAGCTTGGTGCTCGAAGCTTTCTACTTGAAAGCCAAATCCCTTCAAAAGCTTGGGAGAATAACCGGTAAATGATTCCTTCTTACGTTAGAGGCCTCACTTGCTTTTAGTTAACATGTATAAGAAGAGCCTGTTTCCTTCAAATAAACCCAAAATACACTTTGCCAAAACATTTTATGAAAAAAATGATAATGTGAAGTAATATTGGTTTTTTATTTGCAGAGGCTGCACGCGAATGCAAAAGTGTTCTTGATTCTGTTGAGAAAATATTCCAGCAAGGGATACCGGATGCTCAAGTGGATACTAGACTTCAGGAAACCGTTAGCCACGCCGTCGAATTACTTCCGGCGCTATGGAAAGAATCTGGTGACTATCAAGAAGCAATATCCGCTTATAGGCGCGCGCTCTTAAGCCAGTGGAATCTCAATAACGAATCTTGTGCAAGGATTCAGAAAGATTTTGCAGTCTTTCTTCTACATTCTGGAGTCGAAGCGAGTCCTCCGAGTTTAGGCTCTCAGATCGAGGGCTCGTACATACCTAGAAACAACTTAGAAGAAGCCATTCTTCTTCTGATGATTCTTTTAAAGAAATTCAACCTCGGGAAAGCGAAATGGGATCCGTCTGTGATCGAACACCTTACCTTTGGGCTATCTTTATGTAGTCAGACTTCGATTCTCGCTAAGCAGCTCGAAGAAGTAATGCCTGGTGTGTTTAGCCGTGTTGAGCGTTGGAACAATTTGGCTCTTTCTTATAGTGCAGCGGGTCAAAGCAGTGCTGCGGTTAACCTTCTTAGAAAGTCTCTGCATAAACACGAACAGCCTGATGATCTCGTGGCGCTTTTGTTAGCTGCTAAGCTTTGCAGCGAAGAGCCTCGTTTAGCTGCAGAAGGTGCGGGTTACGCGCAGAGAGCTATAAACAATGCTCAAGGGATGGATGAGCATTTGAAGGGCGTTGGTTTGAGGATGTTAGGACTTTGTTTAGGGAAACAAGCGAAAGTTCCCACATCGGATTTCGAAAGATCTCGGCTTCAGTCAGAATCATTGAAAGCATTAGATGGGGCTATAGCTTTTGAGCACAACAATCCTGATTTGATCTTTGAGTTAGGTGTTCAATACGCGGAGCAACGGAACTTAAAGGCCGCGTCCCGTTACGCCAAGGAGTTCATCGATGCGACAGGAGGGTCGGTGTTAAAAGGATGGAGATTTCTTGCGCTTGTTTTGTCGGCTCAACAACGGTTTTCAGAAGCTGAGGTTGTGACCGATGCTGCTTTAGATGAAACCGCAAAGTGGGACCAAGGACCTCTATTAAGACTTAAAGCAAAACTGAAAATCTCTCAGTCAAATCCAACAGAAGCCGTTGAGACTTACCGTTACCTCCTTGCGTTGGTTCAAGCGCAAAGGAAATCTTTCGGACCTCTCAGAACTCTTTCTCAGGTTTCGAAATCTCCTTTGTTTCCTAATCCATTGAGATCATCAAAACCTTTTCTTAAACCTTTTACAAATAACAGATGGAGGAAGACAAAGTGAATGAGTTTGAAGTGTGGCATGGCTTAGCTTATCTTTACTCAAGCCTTTCACATTGGAACGACGTAGAAGTCTGTCTGAAAAAAGCTGGCGAGCTGAAACAATACTCTGCTTCGATGCTGCATACAGAAGGCAAATTAAAAACCCACTTTTTAACTAAGCTCTTAAAATCCCTTTCTTAATTTGCTCAATTCGGTTTGAATCTTGGTATGATCAGGTCGAATGTGGGAAGGACGAAAGGAGTTTAAACCCGCTTTAGCGGCTTTCTTGGACGGCTTATTACTAGATGGATCATCGGTTCCTTGCAAAGTAGCGGTTGGAGCGTTGTTGTCTGAAAGAGGGAAAGATCATCAGCCAACGCTTCCTGTAGCGAGAAGCTTGCTTTCTGATGCATTGAGGATTGATCCGACAAACCGAAAAGCTTGGTATTACTTAGGAATGGTTCACAAGTATGATGGACGTATAGCTGATGCCACTGATTGCTTCCAAGCTGCTTCCATGCTTGAAGAGTCTGATCCTATTGAAAGCTTCTCAACCATTCTTTAACATATCAAACCATCATCATAAAGATTTATATTTATATGTTCATTTTTTTTCTTCTTTTATCATCTCATGTAAAATTTTAACCTCTTAATTTCTTCAAACTAAATATATGGTTTTTCGTTAGTTTTTATGTTTTAGATGCTGAATTTGGATGGATACAATCTTGTTCGGTTTTGAGTTTGTAAAAAAATATGAATTTGGATTTACATCAAAATGACAAGAAACAATATACAATTTCACATGTTTAACATTTAAATCTTTGCAATCAAACCGCAATTCTAACACGAAACAGTGATTTAGCAGCAAAATTCTACAATTTCAACTCAAAATCCACCAGATTCCGCAATTTCGAATACACAAATTATAACGAATAGAACCAAGTCAAAAGAAATGCATACAACATAACGAAAGTGAGTCTGTCTACTAGTTCTTGGGAATATTAACTCCGACGATTTTAGCCGGAGTTATACGGAGAAGATTCCCAGGCTTACCAGGCAAAGCTCCTTTGATCATCACAACATTCAGCTCTTTATCAACCTTCACAATCTTGAGCTTCCTTATCTTCGTCTTGGTTCCTCCCATTCTTCCGGGCATTTTCTTCCCTTTGTAAACCCTTCCCGGCGTAGTTCCGGCACCGATGGATCCCAGAGCTCGATGACTTTTGGAACCATGAGTCATCTGACCTCTCTTGAAATGATGCCTTTTGATTCCTCCTTGAAACCCTTTCCCAATCGTTGTCCCAGCGACATCAACGAGGTCTCCTTCTTTGAAAATCTCATCGAAGACAAGCTTCTGATTGGGTTCGAATCCTTCGACGTTCGTTAACCTGAATTCCTGGAGATGTCTCATCGGGATCACACCGGCTTTCTGGAGATGGCCGGTTTCTGGCTTCGTGAGCTTCTTGTCGCGGACACGACGGTATCCGATTTGAACGGCGTCGTATCCGTCGGTGGCTAGGGTTTTGATTTGGGTAACGATGTTACCTTCGCGGAATCCGACGACGGTGACTGGAACCACGGTTCCGTCTGCTTCGAAGAAAGTCATCATCCCGAGCTTTGAACCCATCACGCCGATTCCAGCTTCCATGGACATAGAGACTACGAAAGGTGGTCTGGTTTTGGGAGATGATTTGGTGAGAAGGGAAGAGGATTTCGATGGGAGGAAGGTGGGGGTGAATAGTGAAGAGGATAAGGTTGCTTTGTGGAGTATGGATGGGAAAGAAACAACCGCCATAGCCATCGCCATTGTCGAGAGGATAAACGGAGAAGAAAGTCCAGAGGATGAAACTCTGCCACTCTTATCTTCTTCTTTCTCCAACCTAAGAATCGAAATTTTAATTGAAAACTGACGAAATTATCATTATACCCCTGAAGATACTCATAATTTAAGTAAAATCCCATTAAGAGCCGTTAGCTTCAGTAAACGGAGTTTATTAACGGTGTTATCGTTTCCGTTAATAATCGTTAATTTCAGTAAACGGAGTTTATTAACAGTGTTATCGTTTCCGCTATCTTCTTCTCCCTCTTTCCACAGGAAAGGCGAATGGGTGTGCGACAGCTATTGCAACAATCATACATTGCTAGATCGGGATCGAGCTGCTTGGCTGAAGTGTTAAACCGTGAAAAAGATCTGTAAGTTTTCTTTTTAGTTTTGTTGTCCTTTGCTTTGAACTTTTGTATTTTCGTGTTTAATTACTTTCAATATGATAAAAATGGTATGCTTCTTCTTTTTTGCCTTAACTGTTTTTCTCCTCCAGGTCAAAAAATGACACAAACAAAGACGATCCAGTGAAAGATTCAATCGTGACGACTCCGGCGGTGAAACTGGGTTTTGATTGACAAAAATAATAGAAATAGGGAACTAAATTGACGAATGATGATGGATAATGTCTCTGTTTGCAACTTTCTCAAGACCACTGATTCGCAGCTCATAACTCCTACTCGATTTTGTCTTCACATATCGGCTACGCCTTAGCTCCGTAAAGAAGAATCCATGGCCGACATTTTCCGAGAAAAACCGATTATTAGACTAGATTCAGATTCGCTTGGGGACATTGGTTTTTCTTATCAAATTGCTCACCAGTAAAACTAGATAGGAATGTTCTGAGGAATCGTTTGGAAAAGATGAAGAACACATGTTTGACTATTATTATTTTATTATTTAAATTTAAATTAATTTTAATTACAAGTCATATATTTAACGAAAAATATAACACCGTTTGTTAACTCCGTTAATGAAACTAACGGCTCCGTTAATTAAAGAAACTGACGACTCCGTTAATCTAATCTGGATTCCTGGAGATGTCTTACCGGCTTGCTGGTTTCGTGAGCTTCATGTCGCGGACACGACGGTATCCGATTTGAACGGCTAGGGTTTTCATTTAGGTCACGGAATCCGACGACTGTAACCGGAACCACGGTGTCGTCTGCTTCGAAGAAACTCATCATCCCGAGGCCGATTCCAGCTACATGGACATGAATTTTGTCGTTTGGTTTTGGGAGAAGATTTGGTGAGAAGGGAAGAGGATTTCGAGATTTTAATTGGGAGGTGACAAAATTAATAATTATACCCCTAACGATAATAATAATTACAATACCCAGCGCTTCTGTTTCACCTTTGCAACATCAGACCTAAAAATGAACGGAAAATCCCACTAAAACCCTTGAAGTAACTAAAAAGTTCTTTTTCACTTCAACAACTTAGTTAACTATACCGGAAACAAACATTGAAATCTTGGTTCGAGTGAAAGCCGTTAGTTTCATTAACGGAGTTATCATTTTCTGTTATTTTCATTAACGGAGTTTATTAACGATGTTATCATTTCCGTTAAATTGGTGAAATGTCATTATAATTAAATAGTTAAATTAAGATATTTTATTTTATGTTTCTTTTCTTTTCGTCCTAAATGTTTTTCTTCTTCCACGGTCAAAAATGACTCCAGCAAAAACGATTCGGTGAAGGACTCAAGCGGTGACAACTCCGGCGGTGAAAATTGAAGTATAAAGACTATGCAATTTCGGGACGTAGATGGGAAAAGCTATTTAACCTACAAAACTGGGTTGATTTATGAAAAAAATTTTGAAATAGGAGACTAAATTGACGATGGATAATGTCTCAGCTCCGTGGAGAAGAATCCATAGGCGAGATTTACCCAGAAGAATCGGGTTCAAATCCTGAATAGATTCGGCGTAAACTCAGATTCGCTGTGAAACACAAGCTTTGCATTACCGAATCGCTTTCTAATAAAATTAGAGATCGAAATATTCTTTGCCACAATTGGAGTCGCCTTCGCCGGAGTCGTCATTATCGGAATCGTATTCACAAGAGTCGCGGTGAGGTTTTAGGAAGATGAAGAACACATATGTTTTTTTTTTTTTTTCATATTATAAATTTAGGGAATTTATCAATTAATTTAATTTTTTAACGATAAAGTCATATATTAACGGAGATAATAACGCCGTTAATAAATAACGGAAATAATAACATCGTTAGTAAACTCCGTTTATTGTAAAGAAAAAAGGTTTTAAGGTTTTAGTCAGAAGCGGGAGCAATCTTCAAGGTTTTTTAAGGTATTTTCCCATTGTTTATATTCATTTGTTCATTTTTTTGTTTCCCTGTACAATTATCTAGCCTCTTGGTTTCTTCCACCTAAATATAAGGCTTTTTGGATTAGTGTTTATATTAGTGAAGCACAAGTGAGAAAATAAAGTATTTGAATCCTCAAAGATGATTGTCATGTAATTATTTCACAAGGATATAATGTTCAAATTATTGAACAAAACACTGAAAAAAGAGACTGAAAAAGTTTAATACGATCCAACACGAGAATGATATTTGTTCCCAACAAGACAAAACCAAATCACTTGCAGGTTCTTTCTAGAAAACGATATATGATAGAAATATGGCGGAGACCGATAATGGTGGATTTAGAGACGAGATATAAGAAGCGGAACAGAGGCAGGTCCTTCTTCACCCATCACAGGCTGAAACAGATCCAACTCACCATACCGCTCCAAAACTCGCATCCTACAATCTTCAGCCGCCATCAATCCGGTTGAATAAGCGCCGTGAACCGACCCTGGGAAGCTCGAGCTTGTCGCTTCACCGGCAAAGAATAAGTTATCCACCGGAACCCTAAGCCTCTCGTAGAGATCATGAGATTTGCCCACAATATCATAGCTATAAGATCCCAACGAATTCACATCCGATCCCCACCGAGACACAAGATACTGTATGGGAGGCAATGCATCGGGAAGAATTCTCTGGAGTTGCAAGACGGCGAAATTCGCAGCTGCTTCATCAGACATTTTCTCAATGTCTTTGGCGAGCTGACCAGCCGGCATGTAAACCAGAACCGGATGACCCGTGGCCTTGTGCAGGTTCAAAAAATAACTGCACCCGTAGGAGGTTTCCGCAACCACTCCTAGAAACTCTACTTTTGGCCAGAATACTTTTTCGAAATGCAGTAAGATCTTGTTCTCAATTCCTACCCCGAGGTCGTTGATCGCTTCTTGTTTCCACTCTGGTAGCTTCGGTTCAAATTTTATCGTTCCGGATTTTAAAACTCCAAGGGGAACAGCGATCACTGCAGCATCTGCAACGAATGTTTCCCCGTTTTCTGTCGTTACTTTCACTCCATTGTACCGCCTTACGATCTTAGTAACCCTGAGAAGCAAAAAAAACAAGGTTATGACTAAGAAAACTCTAAACTAATGCTCAAACACTTGAAAAACGCAAAGCTTACCTATGGCCTAGTCGGATATCAATCCCTTTGGCCAAAGTATTGATGACAGGACGATACCCTCTAACCATAAGACCGTGTCCACCAGGCAGCAATTCCTCCTGCACATATTTCAGAATGTTAAACCGACAATCAAGAAACGGTGTATACTTAAAACCGTTAACTCAAAGAGGAAGAATATAACGAACCTGGTCCCAACACTTTGCAGATATGGTTTCAGCATCGGCGGCGAACCAACCTTCCATGCGGCATAAATACCATTGAAGTACATTGTGTGCAAGCCCCTCTAACCTGGATATGAAAAAAAATCCAAATTCGATAATGAAACCAAGCTTAAAAAGGGCACTGAGTGATAGAAATTAAAGAAGTGGGACGTTTATGTATACAAACCTCAGCTCGGGTTTCCTTGTAAACACAATTGAGAAAGCCTGAGATATTGACATGTCTGCATCCTGCTCATCCCTGACTTTATTGATCTGTATTTGCGAAAGAAGAAAAGAATCTAGTTAAGACGAGCGTAAAACAAAGACTGACACAATCAATCAGAATATGAAATAACAGAAAGAAATAACGACTGAATGTGAAGGACACATACCTCTTCCAAAATCTGCTCAAAAGTTACGCCAACATTTGTTACCAACTCTTGAGGAACTTGATTGCCATCCATATCAAACAGAGCATAGCTAAAGAAAACGAAGAATTGCACCATGAGTTTCAAACCGTTAAATAGAAGATAGAAGAAATTCAACATCACACAAAAAACCGAGGATGGATCGAGATACAAAGACTAGAAACTGGAATACACACCTCTCGAGATCATGATCATACAGGACTGAATTGTCGCCACTAGTACGATACAGGGGCAGTCCCAATCTCCCAATTACTGGTGCCAGAGGATTCTCTTTACATACTCCGTGCAGCCTGTGAGAAAACGATGTCGCTGTGTTAGCAAAGATGACGAAAAAACTAAAACAAATAGCAATCAACGACAAGATCAAAGACCCGTGATTTACCATGATGCACCCAGATCAACGGGAAAACCGAATGAGTAATCAGTGTGAACTCGTCCACCGATCCTGTCACGGGACTCCAGTACCATAACCTAAATACAAAGGACCACACTGTGAGAAAGAGATAATGAAAGAAGAAGAAATTCAAGAAAACATGAATCCAAGCTCCAATTTAGTTCTGAAGGAGGTCATAAGAACATCACAACATTTCCAAGGAAATTGTATAAACATCAAACTTGAAATTGCATAGGTTGTAATACAAACCTGAAAGGAAGCATCTTGAAGAGTGCGAGCAGCTGAGATTCCACCAAAACCACCTCCGATCACTATCACCGATGGCGACCTTGTCTTCATCCTCTCACCAGCTGAAAAGCAATTAGCTGTGACACCGATAATATATGAAAACAAGGACGAATCAACGACAGATAAATTAATGATTTTAACAAAAGAAAAACTTGTGACACCCTTCTTCCAAGTCTTTATGTAGTACAAGTTATTATTATTTTTTTGAGAAAGAACACCTACTTATTATCATCAAAAGATGCCCAGAAAATAACAAATTAAACAACGGTTTACCCCACACAAAACAAATCTTGTGGCAATCGGCATATACAGCCAAACAAGAAGACGCCACAAAGGAATCACATCACCGACAGAGAAATCGGCACGAGGGCTAAATTGAGGACCAAAAACAACTTAATTTTTGTTAAATCTACCAATTGCCCAATTCATAATCCAGATGAAAAAAAAAACCTAGATTCCTCATCGACAAACGATTTCACACCAATAAAAAGCAGAATTATCGATGAAGGTGAGAGAATACAATACCTCTACGCATTTGGCGATCAGAGTTTTTCCTCGACTCCATGATTTTCAATTGATCAAACGATTACTCTCGAGATTATTAGAATCACGATTATTATTATTACTACTACTATTAAACGGAAGCTGAGGTGAAAAATGAAGGATGAAGATCAGAAGACAAGTCGTGAAGTGGCTCGAAATCGAAGATGAAAAAATCAGGCTTCCAAACAAATTCATGCGATTTCTCTTTTCTCCCGAATTTTCTCGCCCCTGTTTATTTTTTTCACTCTGCCTCCTCAAACCGGCCAGTATCAACGTAGATCGGTGATGATCGGCGAGATCGGATGCGTAATTCAAGCGAAACAATGGGGGAAAAAAATCTCAAAACCCAGAAACGAGAAAGAGAGAGAGAGAGAGGCAGGCGAGGTAATTGCTAAGAGAGAGAAAGTTGAAGGAAAAGAGACTTCTAGAGAGAGGGAGGAAAACGGAGTCCCAGATTTTTTCGGCTTCGAGTCCTAAAGTCTGGAAAGTAGGTTAGGTGCTTTATACCAACAAAATAAAAACTTTTGCTTCCCCCATCATCTATATATAATAGGTTAATAGGTTTCAGCCTTTTTCCTATTGGTCTACTTGATATTTAATTTTATTTGATTATTGTTACCTATTTTTAGCTAACAGTAAATATATATTTAATGGTATTTACTAAAAAATATATATATATATCTAATATCTGTTTGTTAAATCTATTTCAAATATTTAATATTTTAATGTTATTTATTTAATATATATATATATATATATTAAATAATATTTTATTTTGTAATGGTTATTAGTTGTTAATATTATATGAATTAAAAATTAGAAAGAAAACTTAATAATAATTTGAAGTTTGACCTATGGACTAATTTAATTAGTGCTACTATAGTTTAGTCATCGACGCATCATGCATAAAATATTAATAATGTCGTAAAAGATTAATAGTGTCTTAAAATATTAATATATTCATAGTAAAATGATATTGTCATAATTAATTTGAGGTGAATTGAAAAACTTTGTTTCATAACAAATGATGAAATTATATTTTGTCTAGCTTTTTCATTATTAATGTATCATATAGTATTAGTTAGATTATAGGGTATATTTTATCTAGCTTTTTATGAGGCGAGTATATAAATAATTTGGCTACGCCGTTCAATGTGCAGTGGTTTGATGAAGTTGGGGATGAGCTTTTCCCGTTTGCGTTTTCCTTTTTACTGCGTCTGCGTTTTAATTGTGATGTAGTTTGGACGGTGGCCTGTTTGTTCCATTACAGTTACTACTTTAGTAGTCAAGTTGTCAGCACAATATTTCTTTTTCTTTTTCTTTTTTGTTTAATCTAGCTCCTAATTTAGCATCAAACGATTTCTTGCTTATTCCTTAATGTCAAAGACCAAAGGAATGTGATCGGGTACTTCGGTATTTGCATTGATTTAAAAATTAAAAATATTCAATCGTAATCTTGTATCTTATTGTTAAATTAAATAATATTATTTTATTATGTATACCAATTTTTTTATATAAATGTCCAGATAGTTAAGTCATTCGCTGACAATATCATAGTTTATAATAAGAAATAGATAGTTCTCAGAAATTATCGTAGAGTAATCGAATGGTAGTTAATTCGGATAAATTATTAAAACTTAGTCCAATTTTAAGAAAATGTATGGATTTTGGCCTATAATTTCCTAATTAAGAACAAAAATTGTAGTTTGTAATAGGATAACAAATCAAAAGTATTTCCTAAATTATATAATGTAACAAACATGATTTCAGCTAAACTTTAAAATCATGATTAGTTTTCAAAATCAACTCAAACTAGCCATCCAGGTTTTTACATCTTCTCTGTGTTTTTAACTGATTTGTTTTCTTGACATCGCAAATACTTCCCGTAAAAATTCCACCCATAGTTTCCCAGCATTTGTGACCATCGGACGAGGTTGAAAATATATACATAAAACGTTAATAATTTTTTTATGAAAAAAAACGTTAATAAATATAATATATTAGGTATTCTTTTTGGCACGTGTTTGATATGTTACCCAGCTTATCAAGCAAAGTGGTCCAATAGGGAGCACGTGTCATGCAACCATACGTTGTCCATCAGAATCAAGAGTGTGGAAACGTCAGTTTTCTTGTCTGAATCTGACAAATAAAAAAAAAAAATTTTGAATCGACAAAGGCAAATTTCTCGACGTTTCTAAATGAGTTTGGTTAGAATTGAAGACAAAATCTGGCCACGTTGATTGTTTTATCATCCGTTTAAAACTTCAACAATTATAATACAAAATATATAGAAACAGCAACAAAAAAACAGTTTGCCATATTCATTACAGTCATTTAATACGAAACGAAGAAAATACTTATCAATTAGTATATCGTACCAATCCACCAAATGAGCCATATTCTTCAACACCGCTTCTTCAATGCACGAAGTAAAAGCCGCGGTGGATAGATGGATGCGAAGTCGCCTTCTCTCCTTTTCAGAATCAGATTTCTCCCGCATGTCCTTGAATTTTATTTCGGTTGTATACCTCTTCTATTTTGAGATTGTATTTGCTTCGATCAAGTTTTTGTCCTAGTTCCATTTAGATAGGTATGTAAAGGTAGGTATCCTAATTATCTTTTTTTCTTTGTAACTCTTTTTTGGTATTAATCTTAACAAGAAAACCAACAAAACAAAAAGAGCCATATTGAATGGTTTGAATTAATGATAGTGTACAAAATTGACAGGAAAAGATCTTTAACAACAAATTTTTTAAAAAGACATAGGAAAAGTTGATTTCCAATTCACATTTTATACAAAACACCAACGATACAGTTGAGGTCTCCATAAGATGTCAATGGAAGCATGTTTTGTACCGTAATTGAATTAATTATAGTTGGTACCGAAAGGGGTAAATAAGTCACCGCTATAGAAATATTCAATCATCTTCAAGCGTATATATTTTATATGCGCCATGATAAGCTCATATTTGCTCAGTAGCTTTTTTTCTTTATACTATAAAAATCAACAAAAATTCACAGATAAATTAACTTAAAGACGTCTTGGGTATGTGGATGTGTTCAGAGATCGGCGTATAAAATATTATTTCGAAAGTAAAATCCAAATATTGTCTTTGCGATTAAAAAACTTGGATACAAGTTAAGCATCACTAAAACATTTTAAAGTTTAAACCATACGATGAAATCAATTAAGAATCAAATACTGATAATTCTGATCACAAAGAGCAATCGTAAACTTGAAGAGTCCACATGTTTTTGATCTGATATCCTTCTCGTGGAATTATAATTTCTTTTGTTTGTTCAACGGTTCCATCAATTCAATTGGCGACTAAAGTCTATTTTTTAGACGAGATTTTGGTAGCTTAAAAGAAAAACAGGCTATATTCCCAAAGTGGTTAGATACTAAAAAGAACAAAACTAAATGGCTCAGTTTAAAAAAAAAAAAAAAACTAAATGGCTCCCTGAAAATCAAAACATGTTTGATTTGGGTGACTGATATTTTTTTGCCTATTTGAATATGTGAATCTAGCTTTGAGGATTCACTTTTACAAACTTTTACTTTGATTAACTGTTTTTAATGTCGATTGTTTTTTTTTTTAAACTAAGATCGACTATTTAAGTTTCGAAAAAAACAAATTTTGTCATCAAATTTCGAAATAATTAAATAGTAAACAATGCACAAAAAATATCTAAGATATTTTACTCAATTATTGCTAAAATAGATTCTGACCAGTGAGAAGCACATGACTAAAAACTTAAAATGTCGATGTTTGACAAATGACTTTCACATGTGACTTGTCTTTTTTCCATCTCTAACTAATTAAACAATCAGCAAAAAAGAAAAAAAAAAAAGAAGCATACGTTACCATCTAAAAAGTATGACATACTGGCTAAAAACAAAAAAAAAACAACAATATGACATCATAAACGATTTATAATTTATCAAATGCTGGCCGGATCTGTGCGTACTTCTTAGAACTAGTACTTCTAGATAATGTTTTTTTGTATTTCTTAGGGGAACACAGAACAAAAATGATGGAATCCTGGATATAGTTTCTTTGATCAGAAACGAAATGTGTGATAATAGGCTTTTAAGAAAACAACTAATTCTACGGGTATGTGAGGTGATTCAATTTTCGAAAATATTTTCAACTACGTAGACAATGGATAGTTACGATAGTATATTCTAATTTTAGTAGAGAATAAACCGCATACCAAATATGTACTATGCTATCAAGAAAACAACTAATTCTACGGGACCGCATACCAAATATGTATTTTATACACGAACACGATTACAAAAATCTCGTGCCATTTTGACATAAATGAACTCGCATATACAGTGAATAACGTATTGAAGTTGTACGTTGTACTCTATATATAATAATGCATCCTTGAACGTTTTAATCATGTTCAGAAGCTTATATAAATAGAGAAGAAGAATTGCCCTCAACAACCAAACAAACCAAAAAAGAAGAGAGAAAAAGTGACACATCAGCTTAGTGGGCCTAACGAGGACCGTCGGTAGTCTTCGTCGGCGCAGGCGGTTGTTGACTTTGATATCCCGCCGGAGAACCAAATCTCAACATCTCCATCGGCTACATTTGATATCAAACCACAACGGTTCAGATTTAAAAACCAAAGCTTTCACTAGATCGGCGTCGTATTATTATAACTTATCGATTGAACTACGTCGTTTAACACTTAATAACACGGCGTCGTTTATTGTCACCCAGAATTCAAAACTACGTCTTTTAACTAACACTCATGTGAAACGATGTCGCTCTTATTTAACACTGATGTAAGAAACGACGTAGTATTAGAATTACCTGAGACGCGGCCTGCATCTGTGGGAATCCGCCGATGTATCTAGCAATCCGGTCGGAGAAGACCTGATTTTGTACCGGGTTTTGACAAACTAAACCGGGATTGTTCTGAATCGCAGACCGATCCATGACCGGGAATCGAGGCAGCTGTACAGGGCTCTGCATCTGACGGATGAACGGCGGAGGCTGTACGCCGGGGAACATCATCGGAGCCGCCGCCATTCCACTCCCCATCCACATAACTTGAAGCTGTAACTGAAGTGATTTCAAGTAATCTATGGCTTCGTCCAAAATCGAAGCTTTATCAGTCTGCAAAAACAAATCCAATTAACCCCGACTTTTAAATTTTACTCAAATCAATCGAAGCTTTATGAGTCTACATATCAGATTCGCTTTTGTAACTTACTTTACTGCAGTGAGGTATTAGTTCTTGCAAAGCCTTCATTCTCTCATTGATCCTATCTCTCCTCCTCTATTTACAACATGAAAAGACAGAGTTTTCTGTTCTGTTTTCTTTGTCTGAATATATGATCTATTGACATTAAACTATATATCATATATATATATACACATATATAGACGAACCGATGAAGTACCCTTTCGGAGAGATTATGAACTTCAGCTGCTCGGCTCCTTCGCGTTGATCCTGATCTTTGGTTCGATTTGTTACCGTTAGCCTGCAAAACGTTAATTTGATCAATAATCGAGAATTGTGAGCAATGGACCCAAAAACACGTTTCAAGAACTTCTCATCATGAGTCAATAAAAAACATACATCTGATTGAGACACAGATTCATCAGTGTCCGTTATATGTTTTCTCTTACGGTCAGTTGTGATGTTTCTACTAGCCATTTCTTTGATGTTCTTGCCAAAGCTACAATCAGAGGAGCCACCTGACGAGGAAGTGACGTTCGGGTAAAGCCTTTCATCAATGGTTTTGCTTCGATCATGACTCATTGAGACATCGAGATCGTTCTGCGATTGGTTGCTCCCGCAATGGCTCGGTCCAACGGTCATCACCGAGTACTGTTCTTTTCCTAGATCCCTGACTCCTGATGATGAATCCGTTAACCTAAACTTCGGAGGAGGCATGACCGAAGGAGGGTCAGGACCGGTCTCGTGCTTAACCGTCTCTGAGGTCGGTCTCTGGAGGGGATCTCCGGTTGAGAAGAAATGGGAGGAGAAGTCGTCGGTTTCGAATGGGTCTTCATCTGGAGGGTATTGGATCCAAGCGACGGTTTCTTGATCTTCAAGAAAGGTGTTGGATCTTATGGTTCCTTGATGATGATCTTGTTTCTGAGTTTGCTGTCTGTGAATTTGGCTCTGCAAAACCACTTGCCCATCTCGCCATAGCAACTCCACTAGTTCATCTTGTGGACTGCACATATATATACACTCAGAGACTATTGTATAGTTATTTTTTTTCAAAAGGAAATGCGAAATGAATACATTAGATTAAACATTATATACCGTATATATCTTCTATTAGCGGACAAATTGTAATTCTCCTCAAAATTCCAACCTTGGTGTTCCATGTCAGATCTCTGGAGACATCAAAATAATTTTTTTATAAACCTCAAATATTATAGATATATAACTGAACATGTCTAATGATAGCTTATGAGTTATGAGTAAGAGATACAGAGGAGCATAAAGTAGGATTTTATAATTCCAACTCTAATAGTTTAATTACACTAATCATTATAAAAAGTTTTAGAAATAATTAATGTAAAAGCAAGTCCACGAGTTCATTCTCTTGTTAAACAAAAAATAGTTAATTAATAGAGAGAAATAAAAGAAAAATAATCAGATTCCAAATATAGCAACATGTTTTAGGACAGTATAAGAGTAATGACCAGATTTGGAAAGCTTATGGGCGAATCAGAAGTTGAAGGAGAAGGATCGAAACCTGATTTGTGGAAGTCGAAGTTCCACGCCCAAGAAAAAAAAAACAAACACAACTTTCTCTCTCCTCCCTCTCTCACTCTAGATGAACCCATAGACCAGAAATTTTTGAGAAACGCTCATAAAACATGAAAGAAACAGAGAAGAAGGAGAGAGAGAGAGAGGTTCTTTACTTCTTTTGGTAGAGACAGAAAGCGACAGGAGCATAAAGAGATGGAGCGAGAGAGAGATATTACAGCGAGGGTGATAATGATTCTCTAAGGACAACAGTATTGAAATCTTTCAGAATGAACGCCACGTGGCAAGTTCTGGGACATTATGTTGGAATCGATGGGATCCACCAGTGTAGATCTCTTTAGCGATGAGATCTATTGCTCGATTTCTACAGGTGGTTTCTTATCTGTACCTTATCTATACAAAAACTCTGCAAACAATGATTTGAGGGTGTTTTTGTCAAATTCATATATGGAACCTTTTTTTTTTTCTGGACATAATTTTTAGTTTTGACGTTTTATTCTTCACTATGCGCCAAATGAAATTACGTTTTTTTTTTGTTATTGACGATGTAAATAAAAGACGAATTATTATCCGAATTCAATGGCTTCATTGATTTGAGGCAGAAAAGTCTCAACGAATCCATAATTTATCATATCATAGTTCTCGGCCTTTTATCAAATCGCAGTTAAAGGAACTCTTATAAAATTGCAATTAATTTTGTTGTCGTAATAACAATTATGCATGGACCGTCGTGCCTGCTGGTAATGGACCACAGGACCGCTTCTCGGATTCTATTTCTAACATCATCACATTAATTATACTGCACTATTATTTTTTGTTTTTGTGTGTGTGTGTAAATGTATATCATATACTCTTAATTGCATCGTGATGATAAAATCTTAATTAATCTCATGATTTCAGAATTTTTAGTATGAATTTCAAGATTTCATACATTCAAACTGTGATAGCCAAACAAGCGGCATAAAATAAACGGAACAGATAATAATGACAATATAACAAATATTGAATGGTATCTTAAAGTTTTAGAAGATAATAATCAAATTTTAACTATATTTTATTAAAGATTTTGAGTGACCAAACGACATGTCTGGAGTGGGGTACGTCTGCTCATGCTTCAATATTTCAAATGCAACTGCCCCAATTGTGTTAAAAAAAAAATACATCCACACGAATGTTTTTATTTAGTTAGTACAGTAGTATATAATATTTTGCGAACGGAAATAAATATTTATGATTATCTGCTGTGTTATTCTATTTTTGGCAACTATTAATCACTATGCAATCTCTATAAATGAAACATTTATCGACTAAAATATTTATGAAATAACTTATCATTAGTTGTAGATCGGATGATAGTTAAATAATTAGCGATAAATTGGGATGATAGTTAAAAAAAAATTGATCGATTTAGGAAAGGTAAATTGTGTCGAAAAAAAAAAAAAAAGGAAAGGTAGATTGTAGTTGGAAGTTATATATATTTTAATTTTAATGAATTCATATTCGAGTTTAGACAGATTAACTGATTCAGCGTTCTAAATATTTTTGTCCGTCATCCTAATCGATCGATTCACATGCTCTGTCGCATATTCAAATTTTGTCTGGGCTGTTGAAAATAAAGAAACGTTTCGCTGTTAAAACAGTAACAATTTGTTAAAACAGTAACAATTTGTTAAAACAGTAACAATAAGCCGCCGACGTTTGCAGTAATGGGCCTATGCGTAAAGCCCAATAAACCCAATCTTTATCAGACGAAAAAGGCCCGATATTCTCGTGGGAACAAAAGGAACAAAGCGCTACAACTCTAGTAAGCAGTCCGAAACATTCAGGCAACAGTGGCTGCGTGGCCGCGGCGGAGCATCGACAGACGGCAGTGGCAGTTATCTCTCCGTCGCAACAATCTGTTTCTTGGGTAGTTGCCGACTTTCTAATTTTGATTTTTTTTTTTTTGTGCACCTCGACTTTCTAATTTTGATTATTGTGTTATTTTTCCTTGTATAAGTATGAACATACCCTTTATAGAAACCTGATGCTGATAGATGCCATTCAATGTTTCTCTCTTTTTTTTTTCATGTCGAAGAAATTCAAAAAAGTTATGGAGTTGAAAATTTGGATATCATGTTTCTTTGACTCTCTTCCTTTCTTTTTTGGTTTCACCTCTTCCTTTCTTTGAACAGTTATATTCAATTTTATTTTATCTTCCCGAGAAGATGGATGCGTACTAATATTGTTGTGGCCACTTTTAGTACTTGCTTTTTAAATGAAATTTATGATAATTTTCAACAGTCAAAATCTGGACTTTGAATGTTTTATAGATCAAATGGGTCACTTTCCCATTAGGCACAAGAGCAAGTTATTGTCTGTCCTTTACTTTGATGATGTATTTCTCCATGCTTGTCTTTTTGTTTTGTGGTTTTTATTCATCGAATGAACGAAACAATCTGTAAAACACATCACCGCTATTAGCTTTGAGATCAAATAACTTTGTCGCGTCGACTACACTTTTTACATAGACTATTGTTAAATGGAGTGGCTAATGAAAAATGAGATCATGTAGACGTCATCTTTACCTCTTGCATGCTTACAAATATATGTTCTACCCATTTCTGATCTACCAACGCTCCGATTGGCAACTATAAGAGTTGTTTTAGTAATGAATAGAAATGGTGTCGTTAGAAAAAAACAAAGTATAATCATAAAAATATCGGGTGTGGCAAAAAATATGAAATGACTATTTTTTTATATATTATTTGTTCATCATTAAAGGTCAGGGGATAGGGCAAAAGGTTCAATAAAAGTGTTAATGAGTTTTGGTGAAGGACAATTTGATGATGACAAAAGATTCAGTAAAACTATTTGCTCTTTGTTGCAACAACGATAAATAACACTTGATCACCATTCTTTAGGGCGGTAATAGTAATAACATTGGTTTTTATAATTTAAAAAAAAAAAGAAAAGAAATTGAATAGGCCGGTTAATTTGTTTTTGATTTAAAATTAATACAAAATTGTTTCAAATTGCTAAAACTTTAGTTAAAGCTTATCCGTTTTTAAACCATTTTAACGTTGTATATCCTCCCCGTTCGTTCTATTCCATTATGTTTGTTTCGTAATAACAAATTATATTGTTTATTGTGTTGTTACTTTTTGTTTTTATCTTGTTTCAGTTGGAAACAATTATACTGAAAATTGTATGTTTATTGCTCCACAAAATAGTTATTTAATATTTTGAATTATAACAAAAAGTAGTAAAATCAGACTTCCTTTAACTAAAGTGTAACTAACAGTTTGGAATGCAGTTGAAGTTGATGATATAGATAATGGTTATTATTTAATAGATTTGGTCTACCATCGACGTTTGTGTTTGGCTCCCCGGCAGTCTACAAAGGAGGCATATTTAAAAGTTATCTGTTGGTTCGTATGAGAATCTTCTTTTACATCTTTTCAATACTTTGGAAATATTTATAATATGGTCAAACCACGTGAATTCACCTACACGTATGTTTTGAACTTACGGTTTATTGATAATTTGATATCATTACTGTATATATACGTAACAACTACGGATAGCGACATGTTTGAATTTCGATTATATTACATCATATATTTTTTGTTTTTCGCCGGCAATATTACATCATGGTAAATACATTGCAATCAATGATCTTATTATTTTCCATTTCCCTGGACTTTTCTCTGCCTAATAATAAATAGCACACCCATATCTAACCTAAAACTATATAACAGTTATTTTTGCTTTGTTATTAAATTAAATATAATTTATTTAAAATCCTATATGTTTTAAGAGATATCTTTCCTGCAACAAAAATGAGGTTTACTTCGAAAAATACCACAATATTTTAAAAGTTCAAAAAATATCACAAACTTTAATTTGATTTAGAGAGAATATCCATATATTTCAAATTCACTACGAAACTTAGTTGGATTTCGCGGTTTAGATTTCCCTGATTTTTAAAACACATTTGTTAAGGAATACAATAAATTATAGAAAAATTAATTATCACATTTAAAAAAAATAATAGTGTTATTAGATCACAAAGACCATAAGAATATGGTTTAATAAAATAACTTTAATTAGTGATTACGATTACACCTTAAAAGATCCTTTAAATATATTTGATATTATATATATATATATATATGTATGTTAGTATGGTCTTTCATTAAGATGTTGTATATAATAATAGTCAAAGTCATTCGTAATTGACCCAGCTCCAATTAAAACGGCAGAAAAATAATCATTAAATTGATTAACATTTACCTATATATATATATGTATAGAGAACTTAATATTCAGAGAGACTTGATTGGTGATATAAAGAGATCGATGTAGTGAAGATGAGTGGCGAAGGTGAGGATCATGAAAAAGAAGATGAAGCAACACTTCCTGGATTCAGATTTCATCCGACGGACGAAGAGCTTTTAGGGTATTATCTTCGAAGAAAAGTAGAGAACAAACCCATCAGACTCGAGCTTATTAAACAGATCGATATCTATAAGTTCGATCCTTGGGATCTTCCTAGTAAGTCTTCTTATTGGATCTCCTTTTTTTTTCTCTTATAAATATATGGATATCGTATGTTATGATCATTTAACAAAAATGATTGTTTTGTTCTCGATCTTTCTCAAATCACAGGATAGTAATTAGGGATGTCCAATATGACCCAGAACTGATCAAACCCATATAAAAAACTAAAATTTACCTGCAAAAAAGAACCAAATTAGTTTCTTTTTCAATATATCAAAATAAAACAAGACAAAAAAGAGATAGATATCTGTTCAAGATTTAATTATTTTATTGAAATTAAAATATTGTGGTTGATAATCTAATCTAAATTGTACCGAACCAAACGAAAATAAATTCGGATTGAAAACCCATGCTAATCAGTTGAGACTTCATAAACCGAATATATAAAAATCAATATCTGAATATATAAAAGTCAATTAAACTTCGTAAATGCGACATATATATATATACTATTAAAAACAAAAATCTGGCGGTCAATTTTGGTTTTAGAGGAACTTTCATATTTTTAAGAGATATATATGGGACCATTCATATGAATGAGATACAATATTTAATTATGCATATTTCTATAATCTATATAACTATGCCTAATATATATCAATCGTATGAAGATACTGAAACACATTCTAGCTAGGTAATGAAACCCCAAATTGTAATTGTCGGGAATTAATGTGTTTTCTTTGCCAAGAGTTAATGTGTGTTTAAATTCCCTTTTCTATACTGGTATATAAATAATTTTTCATGAATGAGAAAAATTAATTTGAACATTTACTGCGGATTTTATTAGGAGTGAGCAGCGTCGGGGAAAAGGAGTGGTACTTCTTCTGCATGAGAGGCAGAAAATACAGGAATAGCGTTAGACCAAACCGAGTCACCGGTTCTGGTTTTTGGAAAGCCACCGGTATTGATAAACCGGTTTATTCCAATCTCGAATGCGTCGGTCTAAAGAAATCTCTGGTTTACTATCTTGGTTCAGCCGGTAAGGGCTCCAAAACCGATTGGATGATGCATGAATTTCGCCTCCCCTCCACCACAAAAACCGACTCGCCAGCTCAACAAGCAGTGAGTTTTCTTTGAACAATTTTCTTTTCCAGTAATTAGTCCAAATTGTTTTCTGAACAAATAAACTGGTTTATTTAACCAAGAAAGGTATGCATCAAGCATTCAAGCTAAACCATCTTGTCCATTTTTAGTGAGTCAATTTTCGTATATTCGTGGTGTTAAATGCTTTAAAAAGTCAGTCAAGAATGCACATTTCCATACTAGCTATTGAGACTAGCTATTGAGAAAGCCACATCACACATTTTTTCTCTTCAAAATGGGCCCAAAATGTTAATGGTAGACCCGACTCTATACTAAATGTTTATTCTACGATAAAATCAGACTAATTTTCAAGATATGTAAAACGTCTGCAATAGACTAATTTTTGTTTTCTATACAGCCGTTTTATGGAATTTACATTGGATAAAATGTGTTCCCCAAATGATATTAGGTTTCAATCAACAACTTTACAATTACAGCAGTTGTGTTTTTGAATTTTCTTTATAAAATTATAATAATCATAAGATATATAAAAAGCGTCACGCAATATCATAAATTGCTTTCAGATTTTGACAGTTGGAAACAAATTTAATGGGTCGGTCTTGTTTTCCGCAGGAGGTATGGACACTATGCAGGATCTTCAAACGAGTCACACAGCACAGAAACCCAACCATCGTACCACCAAACCGAAAACCGGTTATCACCTTAACCGACTCTTGTTCTAAGACAAGCAGCTTAGATTCCGATCACACCAGCCACCGCGTCGTAGATTCCTTGTCTCACAAGCTACACGAGCCGCAGCTTCAGCCACAGATGCAGAATCCTTATTGGAACCAACATACGGTTGGTTTCAATCAACCGTCATATACTTGTTATGATAATAACTTCCTGAGTTTCTGGAACATCAACGGTGGAGATTTCATCGGAGACTCAGCAAGTTGGGATGAACTTAGATCTGTTATAGATGGCAACACTAAACACTAGTAATACTTTTCCCCTTTTTTGTTTTATCTCTTTTTTTTGAACTTTGTATAAAGGATGAAACAAAACCATTGTTTTTGTTTTATTAAACTAATAATATATATGACGCTACTTACCATAAGTTAAGAGGAAGAACATAATATATAAATTTAACACTAGGAGATAAAAGTTTAATATTTAAATATATTCCAACAAATTGCGGGTTCAAAGAATATAACAAAAGCACGAAATTACCAAAAAAAAAAAAAAAATTAACACTCTAAAGTCAGAGTATATCTGTCTGATTCTTGTTGCTCAAGCAACCAGTCATTTCTCTGCTCTCTTTTATTACAGCTTCTTTCTTTCATCAATCCTCTGCACTCTCCAATTCCATTCAAAAAAAAAAATATTCTCTAATCTTCGAAAATGAAGCTGACTACATATAAATGAATATACTCATAGAGAAGTGAATTAGGATCAATGAAACAGATTCTTAAGATGTTTAAAGAAGTAATCAGACACAATCTGATTAGTCCTCTCGGTCGGGTGAAAAGCGTCCCAGAAAACGAACTTATTTGCATCACTGCAAGTTAACGGATTGTCCCGGCCGCAAAGAAATCCCATCTCGAACAATCCTGTGCCGCAACACGCAGAACTAGACACCTCTAGACCGTGAAGATTAGGTTTGGTAACAATATCCCAAATGATATCATAAGGATTAGCAAAGTAAATCTTCATTCCCATAAGCTCTTGATTCAGTTTCCTCACTAGTCTCCTCAATCTCCCATTGAAATCGATCGCCAAATCATTGAAACTCCGAGCACAGCTAAAAGGGTCGTCAAGATTCGTCACTCTTTCCAGTGGCAGACATCCCATTGGAGAGATTCCGGTGAAAGACATTTTCCGAGCCCCCAGTTTGTAAAGATCCTTTAGAAACACCTCGGCGATCCCGATGAGGAAGTCTTGGTACTGACTGATGCTGAATTGAGATCTCCTGTCCGGTAACGTGTAATAGTTCTCAAGGAAATCGTTGGTTCCTATGCTGACTAAGTAGAGCGATTCTCTGATGATATAAGCGGCTTTCCTGTGGCCAAGATAGGCGGCGAGTTTGTGTTGATATTCTTTGTAGTATTCCACTTCTTTCCACAACGGAATCACGCCCTAAAGGACAAAACAAGACAAGCATCTCGGTGTTACTTGTAATACAAGAAACTAATCCGAATTAGGTCTATTTCGAAGTGAAAGATGGACTTACAAGCACACCGGCGGTAGAATTGTCATAGCCGGTGCCGGCGGAGGCGAAGCACACTCCGGTGGCGAAATCAGAGATATTGTAGGACGGATCGAGATAGGCTGGCACTGTCGGTTTAAGACCGTAAGACTCGGAAGTGAAATCTGAGGAGAGACGGCCGTTGCAAAAGCGTCCGGTGGGGCGGCCGCCGGGGAAGTCGCGACCGTAAGGTTCGAAATTGGCTCTAGCCATGGTTTGTATGAAGTTGTTATTGCCAGAGTCTACCGAAGAGTCGCCGAAGACAATGATCGCCGGAACTTTTGCTCCGGCGATGGAGACAAGAGTGGTGAAAATAATGCATAAT
The DNA here is from genome assembly GCA_900406395.1 of Kernera saxatilis. Lineage (NCBI taxonomy): Eukaryota > Viridiplantae > Streptophyta > Magnoliopsida > Brassicales > Brassicaceae > Kernera > Kernera saxatilis. Next base: position 12,280 of record OVAY01000215.1, on the reverse strand, counting down.
ATTGATGGTGAGAAATAATGTGCTGCCATACCAACAACTTGTTTAGCTAGACGGCGATGCTACCTAGGAATTTCATTCAATATATATACATCATATAGAGTATTTATACTATTTAATACACTTATTGTAAGATATGTACGAATTCTTGTATATAAATTGGGTTAATTTCAGCGTACTACAAGTTGTTCGAATTCGGTGGTATTGAATCAAATGGTTTTTTTTTAAACCTAAGATTTAAGATATTGTCGTTATTTGAATATTTTAAAAAAGTTATTACAATTGAGTATCTTTTGTTTAGTTCTATATAAACTTTGATTAAGGAACCAAACAATAAAAAGGAACAGAGTAGGAAGTATTAATTGAATTAGAAGTTTGGTTGGTGTATGATAAAATGCATGCATGCTCAGTGCGCTCATTAACAGATATCTACCTAAAAGCAGTAATGTATATAAATTAGAACATTTATATAAAAACTAAATACACTATTGTTTTCACAACCCTACATAGCAAATTCAGATTTGGTTGCAATCTAGTAAAAAGTAATGACGCGGTAGTGAAAACCATTGGATAATTACAAGCTTCGGCTGGTAACAATGCTTTTCAAAAATGAACAATGTTCCAATTATTAATTATATTAATTTTTAGATGAAATATATGATATAACCAAGGCTCGCATCTACAAATATGCGGTTTCGTGTACGATGCAATGACTCCTTTATAAACATATTGTTTTGACAAAAAAAAAATATAAACATATATAGGTAATTTAAATTTTTTTCAAAAAAACACAAAAATGGGAAAATGGAGAAGGAAAAAAAAAAAAAAAAAAATCAAAGTAGAAATAGTGTGGAAGTGGTCGGTCCAAAAGAGCATAATAAATTTTGGTTATAGAGAAGAGTTGTGAAAAGTAGGTGGGTGAGGTAATAAATGAAACGGCACATGTAGAAGAGATGTCCTCTAATAACAATTATTATAATTACAATAATGTAGTTCCGGTGGTTGCACCTCCACACTTATAATTTCCTCCGGCCACGTGACCCGCATGATTCGTAACAATCATATCATATACCTTCATCAATTTTATTGTTAAAAGTTTTGGTAGCTGTAGACAGTTAGGTTTCAAAGAAGATTAAGGTCTAGAGGTCATTTTAATACCATTAATTAGGAAAAACAAGAATTTTGATTGATTAGAGATGTAAAATCATCTTTTGTTATACAGTATACAGTCAATCTATTTTTCTTTTAGCAAATTTGTAAATATGTTCTATGGATGCGACTGGTAAAATTGACAAAAAAGTGGTGGACGCTAGTAAAATTTTTAAAATATCATCGGCAACATTGGTTAACTTGCAAAGTTTCTGAAATCTTACAAAAATAGGTTTTCTATTTCTCTTTGTAAGTTTCTGTATAACTAACCATACAAAGTTAGACGGAATTTTTACTTTTTTCGTTGAAACTACACTTTTTTTTTTTTTTTTTTTT
>OVAY01000215.1:553-10791 GCA_900406395.1 Kernera saxatilis | reverse complement strand
TTTTTTTTTTTTTTTTTTTTTTGACATTCAACTTCGATTCATATTAGATGAAAGTTAAGTACAGAAAGTTGGTACATCAGGAAAATTCAAAGTGTTCCAAGAAATGCACACAGACTGCAACTGAATCCTAGCTAACTTGGCCATGGCATCTGCTTGCTTGTACATTAAATTCACGAATGATATGACGAAATGAGTAAACTTATCTCCTAGCATGATGTACAATCGGCTTGAGAAACATGGGCAGAGCATGAGTAGAGCGTATGGGACTCAACGATGTAACAGTCTGCATTATCCCGTGCAAGGATTCACAAATTTGCTTAGCATCCAACAGAAAAGTAATATCCTTGTAATTCAAAGCCGAGAGGTGCTGTACGGCATGAAACAGAGCATTACCCTCAGCCTCAGCTGCAATCTCTGTCGCCGCAAGACTACCTCGACTCCAAAGCACAAGACGTTTATATGATGATCAAACAAGATCCAAGCAAAACCCAATGGTGAACTCTCATTGCTCCACGAGGCATCTACATAACAATGATAACGAGTCAAAGGAGAAGGAGGATGAACCTGAAGCGTTTGTGAATTCCTTTGACTAGAGCTTCGCATAACATCACTATTCGGTTGAGGTGGAGAAATGCACCGTGTTCTGTCTGGCAACGTTGGATTCACTTCTTTCCAACTATTGAAATCTGCAAGAGCTTTATTAATACCATTGGGAATACTCCACTGATTATTTCGTGTGACTTATATCTTGCTTATTCATGATGCTTTCACATTAGAAAAACAAAAAATCTGGCTACAATTTTTCCAACTTTTGAACGTCAAACAAATCGGCTACAATATTACATCACCGTTAAAAAATGTTATTGAAATGAAATATTAATGTATCAAACACACTGAGCACTTGTTTTTTGAATACGAAAAGTATATTAATTTGAATGATCAACATGGAAATATATTGGAATTAATTACGTGCACACTTAGAAACGAACGTTTGGTGTGGATTTTAACTAATTGAATCTAAACCTGTTTGTTCATCACTGTCTGGTTAGGAACACGTTGCACTTGCACACTACAACTCTCAAAGTCAAACTCGGATCTTTTGCTTTGTTTCTTAAAAAACTAAAAGTTTGTATACATGAATCTCCTATATATCAAATTTATAAGTAGTATTTTACATTAAAAAAATCCAAAATACAAAAGAATATTATCCTAATAATTTTTTTATATAAAATATATAATATTAACAAAGATAACAATAAATTGAGTAATATATTAGAAAAGGCTAATATATTTAAATGATCTGACGCGAACTTATTAGATAGTTTGTATTTTATGAACATTTCTTTTACAATATACATATATAAGTGCGTGTATGTGTGTGTGTATACAGTACACGAATAGTGTTGCAACGGAAAAGTATAACTTTTTCTATTTTCAAGTTTTCCAAAGATTTGGTGCATTTCCAATTAATCTTTTAATTTTAATTATAATAAAGAATGTGAATAAATGTTTACATTTGGTTAGTCACGGTCAAACACACTTAGAAAGACTCTTCTACAGTCAATTAAAGTATGATAATCTATTTGATATGTAAAGTGATCTCAACTAAATATATTTTTTTTTCTGATTAAAAAGTCGCAGTGTGATGTGATTTCCATCTAATTATGTGGCTATTACTATAAAATATTATACACCATAGGATCGAGTCAAATATAAAATTATACAACTTAAAAACTAAATATGATGTTTCTACAGTATCTAAAAATCAAAAGAGCTATCAAAACCCATAGTATATTAGAATCTTTAAAGTACTCTACATTATAATGTGTTATGCAGATTACTAAATAATATTTGAACCAAAACAATAAATTTTAATTAAAAATAAAATGTATTGCAAATTAAATTGTTTATTATAGTCTGTCTAGTTAATCAATAAAAGGTGTGCTTGTTGAACAAAAATTCTTATAATAAATTTATCGATTTATTAGACATGAGATGCATAGATCAACATTTGATAAATATCATAATATTTTGATGTCTAAACTGATCTCTAAATTACAAATGTTGAAAAATCGTAGTATAATCATTTTTCAGCAAAAATAAAAATCTTATTTTCGAAGTATTACCAAACATAAATGATTTTTGATACTCTGAATTGAAGAATTTCACAATTCAACGGAAACGTACGAATTTGAGAAAAAGAAAAGATTTACGAATTCCGTTAATTTGAACAAGTCTTACTGAAGACCACCAACAATATTATTATTCTATTATTTTCTGCAATTGTTTGGCAGGTTATTAACTTATTATGGCTTTCCGTCTCAGACTCAGATATCGAATTGTATTATTTTCTTTCCTTTTTTTCTTTCCTTTTTTTTTTCACATTTGTTTTATGGTTTTATCACTAATCTTGGCAGCTTAATGTCGACTAAGCTCTGTATTATTCTTGGCCTGATTTTCTTCACCGTCTCATCATTTTCCGGCGACTGTAGAACTATTTCCGGGAAACATGATCATAACTCTTCATCCCTTTACGGGTTTAATTTCCAAGACTCGATGCGCTTCACTTCCGTTTCTTCTTCCACAAGCAATGATTGCGGTGTCTCCTCCTCAGAACACAATACTGCAAAGGATCACATCGGAGAATCGGTGAAGCTTCAATTAAGGCGGCGGGAGATTAAACAAGAAACAAAGAGAACAACACATTCAGTTGTTGATCTCAAAATCCAAGACCTCACAAGAATCCAGACGCTTCACGCACGCGTTAAGAAAACGAAGAACCATACACACGAGAAGGCGAAGAAGAAGATTACCTCGACTAATTCTCAGGTTCTTTCTCCAGAGGCTTCATCGGGGCAGCTGGTGGCCACGCTTGAGTCCGGTATGACGCTTGGTTCTGGTGAATACTTCATGGACGTGCTTGTAGGCACACCACCAAAACACTTCTCGTTGATTCTTGATACAGGGAGTGACTTGAACTGGCTCCAATGCCTTCCTTGCTACGACTGTTTCCACCAAAACGGTGGCTTTTATGACCCGCAAGCGTCTGCTTCATTCAGGAACATAACATGCAATGACCCTAGATGCAGCCTCATCTCATCACCTGATCCTCCAAAACCATGCATATCAGAAAACCAGTCATGCCCATATTTCTATTGGTATGGAGACAGATCGAACACGACTGGAGATTTCGCGGTTGAGACCTTCACCGTTAATCTCATGACCACAGAGGGAGGAAACTCAGAGTACAAGCTGGAAAATATGATGTTTGGGTGTGGTCACTGGAACCGAGGTCTCTTCAGTGGTGCTTCAGGTCTGCTTGGGTTAGGAAGAGGGCCTCTTTCCTTTTCTTCTCAGCTTCAGTCACTCTACGGTCATTCCTTTTCTTATTGCCTTGTCGATAGAAACAGCGACACAAATGTAAGCAGCAAACTGATCTTTGGAGAAGACAAGGATTTGCTGAACCACCCAAATCTGAATTTCACTGCTTTTGTGGACGGGAAGGAGAATTCTGTAGAGACGTTTTACTATATACGGATCAAATCCATTCTAGTCGGCGGCGAAGCTCTGGACATACCTGAAGAAACATGGAATATCTCATCAGATGGTGCTGGTGGAACCATCATTGATTCGGGTACAACCTTAAGTTATTTTGCAGAACCTGCATACGAGATCATCAAAAACAAGTTTGCAGAGAAAGTGAAAGGGAAGTACCCGGTGTTTAGAGATTTCCCAATTCTAGATCCTTGCTTCAACGTGTCTGGCGTAGAGGAGAGCAACATCCAGCTGCCTGAGCTCGGGATTGCTTTTGCAGACGGCGCAGTTTGGAATTTCCCCGCCGAGAATTCTTTCATTTGGTTGAGTGAGGATTTGGTTTGCTTGGCAATTCTAGGAACTCCTAAATCCTCTTTCTCGATCATCGGGAACTACCAGCAACAGAATTTCCATATACTCTATGATACAAAGAGGTCTAGGCTAGGGTTTGCACCCACAAAGTGCGCCGATATATAACCTCTTGTAGATTTTATACACATAAAGTAACTGTACACAAGGTAACACATGAAGAACCTATTTTCTTTCATTCTTTAGGATATTCCTTTACAAACAACAAGTAATACATAGAAAAGATTGTGCAACCTACAATATTTTTATCATTGGACAATGTGATTTGTGAATACAACTATACAAGCAACTCCTCCTGCTATATGCAATTTAAGAAATTATAAAAATTTATTACTTATGGGAAGAGTTGAACATAGCCAGTTAAAATAGCAATCCCTAGGATCAACAAAGGGGGAAGGATTACAAAGGCGCCGATGGTAGCAAAGAAAACGGAATCATTCCTCTGAGAGACCTCATTAAGGTAGGTTTGCCTCTTAATGTTCCTTTTCTGAGAAATGGTTAAGAATTTAGGACTCACTTTCTTTAGGTTTTTCCCCAATGGAATGGTGAAATCATCGTCTCTGTCACCAACAAGCCCAGCCAATTGGTCACGCACTGTGAGTCCCTTCGAGCCACCACCACCATCACTCAAGTACCCTGATGATTGATATAAACCCAAGGTGATTCTACGATCTAATCAAAGATTCGAAAAACCCAAGTCTAAAAGTAAATAACAGTCATGTACCGTCGCTAGTGGAAGTTAGCTGTTCGAGGAGATCTAGTTGGGTGCGTGCTGATGATGAAGAAGAAGAACCTTCAAGGAAACGAATCGGTCGTTATCAGAACTCAATAGATGATAATTTCCCATTTCGACACACAACTTACGCCAACAGATGCAATTTGATTCTCAATTCCCAAGTTCACCGAAGAACCAATTTGGGAAATTCGATAGTGAATGAAAACCTAAGCTCATCGACATGGGAAACGAAGAATCAAACAGCAGAAATCGAATCATGTACCGGAGAAATAAGACGAAGAGGGATCGTTGTTCTCGGTGACGCCGCTTTCGCTCCGGTCAGAACGGACGCGTGTCGCTTGAGGAGGAGAGAGTTGCAGAAGGAGGTGTCTCTGGTTGGATCGAGACGAAGAAGAAGAAGATGGGTTTAAAATTGGGTGAAGAGAAGCGGAGAAGAAATTCAAGGCCATGATCTGAGAATGGCTGACAGTTCCACTGCTGCATTCGATTTTTTTTTCTGTACTGTTCCTCTTGAGATTCCAAAATTTTAATTTTCGTTGAGAGGCCAGGAAAATTTTCAAATATTATTTGGAAAAAAAAAAGACGAAAATTATATATTGACCAACATTAACCGCCTCAATTAAAAAGAGAGTTTAATTTACACGCGTCGGGGAAGTAATCCTCTGTCACAAAACAAAAAATTCGACTCCACTGGGGATCGAACCCAGAGTCTCTGGTTTCGTAGACCAGCGCCTTATCCATTGGGCCATGGAGTCATTTTCGTTACACATTTTCATTTGTAAACTATTTGTATACGTAACAGTATAACATCAACTACACTCTTGTCCAAGTACGTTTTTGCCGCAATAAATACCAAACGGTTTTGTTATTTTTTCCCCTGTAATTCAAAATAGAGAAAAAATATATGTCAATGTGTGGTTTAAAGATTGGCTTTGAACACTTTTTTGTTTTTTTGTTTTTAGATAAAATGAACACTTTTTTGTTTGTTAATAACTTTGAACATTTCATTCTCTTATGGTGTCCGATTCGACAAAACTCAGTACCAAACATTTGTACGTTGGATTTGAAGTATTTTTGAATTTGTGAGCAGATTCTAATGACACATATCAACTTGCATCAATCCATATGGGTTCACTCTATATATATCAGTAGATGTTATTTTTTCTAATAAAGAAAGACATATGGGCGTCAATAATAGCAAAAATTGCACACATGGAGAAATATTATAATGTACTATTAATTGATGAAGAGTAATCATATTCTTTTTTCACTTTCCATCACATTTTCTCCCTTAAATCTCATAATTTTAAATTATGAATCACAAAACTTGGGAGAATAAAGACTGAGGACGAATCTAACTGAAAGAAGGTGTAAGACACGTGAAGAGCACGTGATCACATGGCGGCAACAACAAATATTCAAGAAATTAGCCATTCTTCCTCTGCAAAAACCTGGTCACTGTCTGCTAACCCCACCCACCTTCAACCAATGAGAGCACGACCAAAATGCAAGTGCAACTTTTAAATAATTAGGGCCTTACCATATCCCTAACATCTATTTTTTTCAAATTAAAATGAATACCATATAATTATGTAAAAAGCTGAGGAGATTTATTTTCTTTTTGCGAAAAAAAAAGGATAAAACTTTATCCAAAAGTTATGCTTCAAGTAAAGCCTCCATCTTTCTAAAAAAAGAGAGTAAAGCCTCCATCAAAGGCTTTTAATATCTCTCTCATGAATTCATTACCTCCAAGAAAGGCACATTGGTTTCTTACTTGTGAGTTGTAACATTATCGACGTAAACAAAAAAATAATAATTAAATTTCATTGATAGAATCCAAACTTGACATGTGAAAGGAAGAAAAGTATATGGAAGAGTGAGAATAACATTGACCTAAAATTCCCAAGCCTGTGTTTGGGAATTCCCTCTTCTGTGCTTTGCCCCCTATCTCTATGATCTATCCATTTCATTCTTTGTTTTTTTGGTAATAATTTGTTTTTTTTTTTAAATTTATATAATTGTAAAAATATCTTTCTTTTTTCAACCGGCTATAAATGTCACAGTTGACAAATCCACTGTCTTTGCTTTACCTTCACTGCTCACTACTCTCTCTCTTCTTTCTCTCTCTTGTTTCCTCCATTGCAAACAAAGCTTTCTTTCCAGCAAACTACAGACCCACCAACCATTTTCACCAAATTTTTTCTTTTGTTTCATTAACCCATTACTGTGTATTTATATATACACTTCCCTGTTATATTATGATTCTTTTGGATATTGCTCTGATTCTTTATTGGAAAACCATAACCCTAAATTGAGTTCCTTCTGGGTAGATGATTATAGCTTTTGCGGGCTCCAAGCTAGGCTCAAGAGGAACTTTATCTCCAAATTCATCATTGGTATATCTATGCCAGTTGATTTCTGCTGTTTATTTCACTTTCTCTCTGGTTTGCTTCAGAAACAAAATAAAAATGGAGCCTTTTTTTCTCATTGTTTCTTCTGTTCTAAGATGAAGTTAAATCAAAAGGGCAACCCCACATTCTAAGGGTAAAAACTTATGCTCTTTCTTTTTTTTTTTCTCGAGAAAAAACGTTTCTTATTTTACCTGAATGTTTTCTTTCGATAGCATTACGTGAATGATTCTCTGTAAATTGTCTCTTGCTTCGAACTTAAGTGATGCTTTTTCGATGGTTTAAAAGCCGGGATTCTCCTGTTTTTCAGCTCCCATCTTTTGTGGGGACACGTATTGCCCATAACATGTTTGTTGATATGCTGCAGTTAAATTACTGAAATACCGATGAAAGTTACATGGAAACTGAAGTAAAAACTTCCTTTGCTTTTAAGATTTATGTTTCCGTGTATGACATAATTTTGTGAAAATCTGATAACTCTTTAGTCCTTATATGATGTATGCTAGTGTTTAAATCTGAGACGCTCTCTTTTTGTCTAGGTGGATATATTGAATTGGTAAGAGACGAAGAAAGACGGTTTTGGCAACTAGATACAGGACCAGAGATGCCACCTGAGAGTTCTTTAAACGCTGAAATGTCGAAGAAGATATCATTTTTTGGTTTGAAGGGCTTGAAGTTGTGGGTCTGGGTTTGTTTGGTAGTTGGAGTATTCATAGTTATGATTCTCTGCATCTTGTCTCTATGGATCACATTCCGCCGGAAATCTAGAAGATCTTCAACCAAGTTTCCTTTCAACCAAATACCACACGTGTCCAAAGATATCAGAGTGGACAGGGCTGGGAATCACAATCCCCAACCTGAAAGTTTATATATCGCAATGAATGATAAAGCGGCTGACAACAGAATTTCTGGAAAAACGATGATGTCTCACTTGGGAAGAACCAAGTCTAGTGATAATGATACTTTGAGTCAATGTAGCTCTGTGAATCACCATGAGAGAGCTTGTAGTTCTCATTCCGGTGAAGAAGGCGGCTTTGGAAGTGTTGGGAGACAGTATGGAGGACTTGTAACAGCATCTCCTTTGGTTGGTTTACCAGAAATTTCCCATCTTGGTTGGGGACACTGGTTTACTCTTAGGGATCTTGAGCTAGCCACCAACCGTTTTGCTGCGGAGAATGTGCTGGGAGAGGGTGGTTATGGAGTAGTTTATAGGGGTAAACTCGTCAACGGTACTGAGGTTGCTGTAAAGAAGCTTCTGAACAATCTGTAAGTTTTCATTTGCAGTATTGAATGTTTGTTAATCCCATGCTTCGTTTCCTTAATAACCCATTCCCAAATTTTGGTCTCTAGAGGGCAAGCTGAGAAGGAATTCCGGGTAGAAGTTGAGGCTATTGGTCATGTACGACACAAGAATCTTGTTAGGCTTTTAGGATATTGCATCGAGGGAGTTCATCGGTGAGTTTCACTAGTCTTTTCGATTACTCCTATACTTGTTCTGTCGGAAAAGAATGATTTACAGTATCTAAATAAACTGATGAATGCAGGATGCTTGTTTATGAGTATGTGAATAGTGGTAACTTAGAACAATGGCTACATGGAGCTATGCGGCAACATGGCACTCTCACTTGGGAGGCACGGATGAAGATCATTATTGGTACTGCACAAGCGTAAGTGTTTAATAAGTTTCTGTGTATAGTTATATCGCTTTTAATAGGATATTGAAAGGGTCTGCGATTGTACAATTTTACAGGCTTGCTTATTTACATGAGGCAATAGAACCAAAAGTGGTCCACAGAGATATAAAAGCAAGCAATATATTGATTGATGATGAGTTTAATGCAAAACTCTCTGACTTTGGGTTAGCCAAGCTCTTGGACTCGGGTGAGAGTCACATCACAACCAGAGTCATGGGAACCTTTGGGTAAAGTCCAAAACTTTGTACCCTCTTGAGGGCAATTATGGTTAATTATTGTCTTCTTTAAATAATGTCCTTACGGAGAAATCATTGCTGCATTTTGGTTATTGTTTCAGATATGTAGCACCAGAATATGCTAATACAGGTCTGTTGAACGAAAAGAGCGATATATACAGCTTTGGTGTTTTGCTTCTTGAAGCTGTAACTGGAAGAGATCCAGTTGATTATGGACGTCCTGCTAATGAGGTAAGGCTTAATTAATCGGTTTTGCTGTTGTCATTGTATTGGAAAAATTTATGGATATATTCATTTCTTGGAATCTTGAATGTGTTTTGTGTATTGGCAGGTGAATCTCGTTGAATGGCTAAAGATGATGGTTGGGACAAGAAGAGCTGAAGAAGTTGTGGATCCAAGACTTGAACCTAGACCGAGTAAAAGTGCTCTGAAACGTGCACTTCTGGTTTCGCTTAGATGCGTTGATCCTGAAGCAGAGAAACGTCCTAAAATGAGTCAGGTTGCGCGGATGCTTGAATCCGATGAACACCCTTTTCGCGAGGTATAGATCTTTATTTACTTGAGTGAGGATGGTCCAAAGCTGCAATAAATCAAACAATATCTTCATGTTTTGGTAGGAGAGGAGGAACAGAAGGAGCAGAACCGCAAGCATAGAGATTGTTGAGACTAAAGACGAATCTCTTGGTCCTAGCGGTGCAGAGACTCACATTACAAAGCCTTAGAAGACTTGTGAATAAGAAATAGAAGAGACGTAAAAGCCATTAGACGTAAAAGCCATTAGACTTCGAGTGCGTTCAAATGCTCTGTTTCTACTTGGCAACTAATTGATTGATGATCACACATGTTTGGTGCTTGTGGAGACAAGGCAAAGAAGAAATCTCTCCCCGATTATCAAAAAGACCCTGTGGAGGGATGACTGATGCAATCTTAGGAGGCACTTTGTTTTTTTGTTTAAAAAAAAAATGTTTTTGACTAATTTTTTCTTTACAAATCAGAAGGTTTGATAGGTATTCCTGTCTTGTTTGTACGGAACTTTTTGTCAGTCAAATACATGTGTTCAAGATATCTGTGACGTAAGAGAGAGCGACGTCATTACAAATCTATGAATTGATGACGTAAGCATAAACAGAGCATAAGGACAGAGGAAAGTCACAAAATTACGTTCAATTTTAGTGGCTAACGAATGGTTTGGCAGGAGAGGAGGAACATGGTCGGTTCTAACGAATCATTAGTTTTTTTTTTTTTTTTTTTTTTTTTTTTT
>OVAY01000214.1:59035-69722 GCA_900406395.1 Kernera saxatilis | reverse complement strand
TTTTTTTTTTTTTTTTTGCTAAAAGGCTAAGAATTTTTGTTAAGCAATATTGAATTCAATCACAAGCGAAAAAAATTTCCAACCAATTTTTAGCAATATATTGATAACCAGTATTTACAATTTGCAATCCAACCATAATATTTTATTTGTTCAAATCCAACCACAATCTATAAATATAAATAGATGCAGCGCTTTATAAAACTCTTCAGATTTTCTATATCTTACAGTTAACAGTTAGAAAGCGTTAACCTTTTAAAACAAAAAAAAATTAGAACGTAAAAACTTTCGCGTCTTTACTGTGTTGCGGAAAATCTAAATATTAGATTGCTTACGTGTTATCTAGCGCATTTTAGCATTAATACGTTACTGCTAAAGTGCACCCAAGAGATAACGCGTGGGCGACAGACTGGTTAAATCGTGAGGTGTCGTTATGCTTCTGCAATAAGTGCAGTGATCGAGGTTCTCGATCTTCTACAAACACAAAACACAAAACAGGGAAGGGAAAAAGAAAACATTAGAAGAGATCTTTGATGTTTTTTGGGGAAGATCAATCTAACTCCCACCAAGTCAAATAACAAAAGGAGAAACCCAATAACAAAAAGACAAGTGGAGTAGATTGAATCAGAAATACACAGTCCAACACTTTCAACCTTCATTTTCCCCGTCATTATTTGACACAACCGTACTGTGTAACAGAGGAAAGCACTTGTGCATATCAAACAGAACAATCGCGACCATAACACCACATTCTTTAAAGCCCAATCAGAGTATCACGAATCTAGATGAACCCCTAAGAAAACTGATTCAACGAATCCATTTCCCAAAACCGCTCCCATCGTCAGCACGACGAACAGCTTGACCTTTTTACGGGTTCTCGGCCGAATCAACCATTAACGCAACGAATTTTTTGCTATTTATGACAGAGAAAAGGTTTTAAGTTTTTAAGGTTTTGTCTTATACAGCCGCATCTGAATTGGGATATGATGACTCATGATTCAGGTCTATACCAAACACATGATTCCACTGCTGAAATGTTAAACCGGTTTTTAGTTACTTTTTTACCAAAAACAGAAATATAAGGTTCGTATTTTACTGTGTTGTGTGCGCAAAAGCTAGGCATTAGGTTGCTCACTTAGCGCATTTTAGCATTAGTGCAGTCCCTGCTAACGTGTGCTTAGAAGATAATGCGCGGGATATTGGCGCGTGACACTAATTAATTATGGTATCCAATGAAATTGTCCAAGTTTTGCAACGGAATTTTTTCTATCTATGACAAAGATTTTACATTTTGGGAGAAAGAATGGACGAGACGGTCCGGATAATAAAACGCAAGTTCCAAGATGGATAAACATAAAGGGTAAACCGCAATAAGACTAAGGGAGTAGCCTTATAGTTTTGGAAAATTTTGGGATTGTTTTCACTGATTTCTAAATTATAGGGAAGAGAAACAAGTACCAAAGAAACTGATGACCAAAAACTGATGAATCTAAATTCCTACTGTCAATCCTCTTCCCTAATATAAGCTGCAAAATTCATGACATACCAAAAGTCTCTGTGCAAAAAGTCGTGGACAAACCGGCCCAAAACCATATCATATCACAGGTTCAAGTCCAAGTTCGTCTTCAGGTTCATCACTTTCCTCAAACAGCTTCATAAAGCGCGCTTGATCTCGCTGCTTCTTCATCCTTTGCGAATGCCTGAACATAAAAACGCCTCCAACCACAACAAGAGTTGCACACAACACGCCTGCCACGATCGCTATCGTAACTGTTACCCCGTTATCTCCTTCCTCTTGCGAACTAGAACCCGTCGTTGCTTTGGAAGATACTACAGGTTATTGCATTTCAATTCATATATGTTACTTCTGATCGTCATATCCTTTGGTTTCTTTTGACAAGAAAACACAAACGCATAAATTAAGTTTTTGCTCACCTGAATCGAGCTTGGCGCAACCGTGGCAGACAAAAGTAGCATTCATCTCCTTTTCTTTAGAGTGCATATAGATTTGGCTAGCGGAGAAATCAGAAGGACAAAGCTCCCATTCATCAAACTCTTTGTCTGATACGAGGCTGCCTTGCTCATAGATTCCGCATCGCTTACACTTTTCGCCACCGATTTCAGTCATAGGCTGCAATAAGCGATGGAGAGAAGAAAATTATAAGTTTCTTACAATCTTGATTCTTATTAATAGATGAAACAGAGAATTTGGGACGAGCCTGCCATGATTCTTGACCGCGAAAAGTGTACAAGATACCGCTTTTGGTAACATCGGGAAGAACAGTCTTGTTCTCTCCTTTGCATTGAAAGTAGACTGTGTGTTTGAGCTTGAACCAGTCGTGTTTTGTGTATATCTCAATGGAGTCTAGTGTGATGAACTGTGCTCTCACAAACCCTGCAATTTTGGACATCACCCATAAATTCAAGGTTAATTTGGAACCTTTTAGAGAAGTCGATATGTCCGAGTGGTTAAGGAGACAGACTCGAAATCTGTTGGGCTTTGTCTGCGCAGGTTCGAATCCTGCTGACGACGTTATTTTATTTCTACCGCAGATTCCGATTAAACTAAAATTGAAAAGACAAGAAATCATTCACAGATTCTTTTTGTTTTTTTTTCTTGTTTTGAACGTTTTTTTCCTCATGGAAATCTACACAGATCGATCTTTGGAAACAAAAATTCACGAGGAGATCAATTCTAGAGCGGATAAAACTGTTTCGTTTCCCGGGAAAATTAGTTGTTTAAGATTTGTGTATGTTACCTGGAATCCACATGTGGGCGATGGACCAGAAGAGGAGATTTCTCCAGATCAACGAATTTCGAATCGGCATTTTTTAAACAAAATTTCTGGATTATTTTCGTTTAGTTTTCTCTTTATTTTTTCTACGAATAAAACAGAGAAAGAAAAAAAAAAAACAAAAACAGAGAAGAAGAAGAAGAAAAAGCTTGAGAGAAAAAAAAGGGAGAAAGGTCCACGATGACACGTGTTTCTCACACGCACCCTCTTAATATTCTCCCTCTTAAATTGCAACATTCAATACATACGAATTTGTAACGTTCGCATAAAAGATCCACAGAGAAAAAAACATAGGAGTATTAAATTTCACCTTAAAACATCTCAAAAGCCCATAAAACTACTGATTACTAGGTTTTTTTTACGAGAGTTCTAATTTTCCAAGTTAAAGTTTGATATTTAAAAATAAATAAAATTAGTAAAACAAAATCAGCTTACATATGTAACGTTCTGTATGGCCGTTTTCTTTTCAACAAATTAAGAAAAAAAAAACAAAAATACCTGAAAACGAACAGATGAGATAATCTGTCAAAGCTTGTCACTAACCGAATATTGAATGTTTCAAAAGTGAACAAAACCTGAGAAACAGAGAAATTGAGAATGAGAGACACGAAGACGACGAAGAGAGATGTCGTCTTCGTTATATCATCCATTTTGTCTCTTCATTTCCTCTCTCCTCCTTCTCTTCGTTCTTTTCTCCACCGATATTCCCTCCGTCGCCGGAACTTTCTCGCCGGACATTTCCAAAGCCGCCACCGCACGTGCGATGAACAGAGGAAGAAGGAATAAGCAATCGGCGGAGTTCTTAAACGCGCACAACATAGCGCGTGCAGCTTCAGGCGCGTCGAATCTAAAATGGGATAAAGGCCTGGCCCGTTTCGCATCTAATTGGGCCAAACAACGTAAATCGGATTGTAAAATGACCCATTCAGGTGGGCCTTACGGAGAGAATATTTTCTGGTTCCAAAGGAGTGAGAATTGGTCGCCCAGGAGAGTTGTTGCGAAATGGATGGAGGAAAGTTTTAACTACGATCGGAGGAGTAACACGTGTGCGCCTGGCGAGATGTGCGGTCATTATACGCAGATCGTTTGGCGTACAACCACAGCCGTTGGATGCGCACGTGCCAAGTGCAACGGCAACCGTGGATTCTTAGTGATTTGCGAGTATTCTCCTAGTGGAAATTATGAAGGCGAAAGCCCTTTTGATTAATGTTTTTTTTGTTTCTTCTTTAATTGTTCCTCCAGTTCAATTTAAAGATTAAAGTTTTTTTTGTCAATGGTCCAAGGAAAATTTGAATCGTATGTGTTGAAGTACTGTTTTTTTTCGTTAATCCTCTACCAATTTAAACGTGGATCGTATTTTTGTGCAAAAGTGGGCTTTGGGCCTGGGTCTGGTGGTAATTATTACGCGGCCTTTTTTTTAAGTTTGTAAAACGCTGTCGTTTAATAAGCGAATGTGGCTAATTTTCGAATCTTCATCGTGTTCGTCACTGAGACTCTGTGGAGAAAAACCCTAACATTTCCCGGTGAGTGATGAGTATCATTCGTAGCGCGATCAGATCGAGTTTGTGTCTCCGGCCGTTGGATCCGGTGATCAGTCGTAAATGTATTCCATTTCTTCAGGAGTTGAGGAAATGTCTATCTACTGTCACGGAGCAGCCTCCTTCCTCTCCGTTACCACCGTCTCCGGGAGGTTCTCCGGTCGACGGTGTAAATAGGCCTTCTGGAGAAGGTTTGTGTTTCGTCCATGTATTTAGTGATTCTTCTCGAGTATTTCTCCAGTTTCTGGGGATAAAATCCTAGATCACAGATTGCACGGTTTTATTTTGCTTCGATCGAATATATCTGAAGCTAATGATATGGAAAACATTGATTTCTAAGTTTACTAGCTCAGGATTTTTTCGAAATTTTGAATTCAGAAAATAGAAACTAAATTTGTTATTTACTTCATTTAGAGCGTAGAAGGATTCTGGATTGTTATGGTTTTGGGACTTTTGCTCATTTTGAAGACGAACCATGCTTGTCTTGTCTTCTTTATTTTTTCGAACTCGCAATAAGGAAGGGCTTGATCGTACTTTTGCTCTTTCAGGGAAGTTCTATGGGAAGTTTTCAGGCTTCTCAAAACATACGCTGAAGACTGATATTATGAACATACTTGAGGGATCCAATGTGACACCAGATGATCTCAAATTCAGCTATATGCGTGGTGCAAACTTGAATCCTGCAGCAGTGTGAGATTTAGCTTAATTAATGCTCTGCATTGTTATATATTTTTGGAAGCAGGAAGTACGGTTCCAAACTAACACATTTCAATCCTTCATCGTTCTCGACAATGTTGGTATTTCAGTTATGTGCAATTCCCTTCCCGTTCCTCATATGATAGTGCAATGCGGGCAATCGCGAAGAAGGGAAGGCTATATAGATTAGAAAGGGTAATCCTTTTGCAAACTATAGAGTCCTTATTTATGTGCATCTGACTATATTATCTGGAGTTGATTCCTTGTCAATGGTTAGGCTACTCATTCTCAGTGGGATCCCATTGTTCCTTATGACGGGAAAGTGGTAAGCTTTATATTATGTTTATCCTTATTGTATGATCGAGGTCCTTGTATTCAGACAATTGGTCTGAGCTAAATTGTGGTCAGAGAATTGATGAGATTTTATATTGTTTAGGTTGCACTACATGGACTTCCGCCGAATGCTATTATAGATGACATAGATAGGTTCTTATCCGGCTGTCTCTATTATCCTGGATCCATCCAGTTCCTTACGATGTGAGTAATTTTTGGTTTAATATCATGTTTTGGCCTTTGCTTGATCATTCTATTATCTATTAGTTGGACCTGCAGTCTTGCAAACGCAGTGCTCTCTCTTCTGTATGATTAATCAATTACAATGGTTTTTCTGTACTGTTGGGTTTAATCAGATCTCTGACTAGAATAAGAAACAAATAGTTAATTTAATAGCAAAAATGTAAAATGAATATCTCACCTTTTTTCAGGGATAATAAGAGGAGTTATAGCACCTATCTACAGACTATCATACCTTTCTTTTTCTTTCTTGAATACAATACGTGACTTTTTCTAATCTTGTTTGATTCAACATATCTAAAGATCTTTGTGCTCGATAATTGGGTTCTGCAGTAATTTCTGGATTACTGAAAAAATAAGCACATGAAACTATTTTAATGCCTTCATTACCATGCAGTCAAGGAATCGGAAGTTCTAAGAGGGTGGCATTGGTGCGTTTCACATCACAGACTCAGGCGATGAACGCATACATTACAAAGAACAGGAACTTCCTTCTCAACCAACGAATCACATTGCAAGTTCTGCAGTAATTTCATAGTTACATTTCCATTCTTATGGTGTATTCCGGTGGTAAGAGATCCGAAGCACATTTTTTGTCTTTCATGTGTGGATGTATGCGTTGTTGTCAATTTGATGCTGAAATTGCAGTTGTCTTTTTTTTTTATCTGGTTCAGTTTGAAGTTCACCAATAACAATTTCCGGGTGTCTAAGCAGAAGAAGAAAGTCTCATAAAAGCACATTTTAACTACTGTTTGTGATGTTTTTTCTTTCTTGTATCTTGACTAAAGCTGTTATCTTTGGATGCCCATGTGATGAAGTGATCCATCTTGCTTTTAGAAAGTGAATGACTTTGTACTATAAGGGTTTGGTGGGGCACACTTTTCACCAGGGCCATAGAAATCGAGCTCAGTAGAATAATATTATGAGTTTTTTATTGTTCACTTGCTTCTCTAGTGGGTCATCTTTACTTGTAATTGAAGCATCTAGCTATCATATCTTCTCACGGTTATCGATCTTGCGTCATGACTTCTATCGGTTGTGTTGAAGATCTGATAGTTCTAATGCATGGTTAAATTTTGTAGACTTTATGACACAAGAGGGAAAGTGTAAATCCTTCTGATATGCTACCGGTATATTCGATTGTTGGTCACATCTCTAAGCGAGATTCCATAAACTCAATGGCGAAACCCTTCTAATAGGATCGTACTGATCTATAGATCAAACCGGTGAGCTTATTTTGTCAGATTGGTAAATTGTCTTTGGAGTAAGGGGTAATAATGTCAAAACAGTCTTTGAAGACTTTTTGTTGTCCACCCAAATCTTGTTTAGGGATTTGAGAGACATGAGAGTTTGTGTAAGAATGGACAACCCACCGGGACAAATGCATGGAGACTAGAGTTATAGAATGGTGTGGTCATGTGAATTATTAATCTTTCTACACTGTTTCTTGAAGACAACAGTTAAAAAGTAGAAGAAGCAATGGATGTAGCCAAACCTTTTGTTCTTTATATCTTATATAATTTTGACTTTTGACAATCTTCCTCTTGTTGTGTTGCTTTTGTTTTGTAATATACACTAACAGAAAGATCTCTTTGTCCTAATCAACAACATGAGTTTGGTAAATAATCTTATCGGATCATTTGGTATGAATGATGGGGTTTTAGGTTTGTGCTTCGTGTGATTTGTGTTGTGAAAGTAGACAAATTCCATAAGGACAAGTAGATTTATATAAACAAGCCTATCTAAGTTCTTACTCTACTCCACACACTCTTGTCTGGTCCCTCTAGTTCCACAGATTAAGTTCTTATTAATGTAAATATACGATGACGGTTAGCAACATAATGCAAAATTAACAAAAGATGTGGTTTCTTCAGCTTCTACATACACCTATTGTTCTTCCAGTTACCTATTTCCAAGATTTATTTTAAGTGTATTGAACATTTTTTTATAGCATAAAGTCTGCGAGCTAATTATATCTGTCACCAACAGTTGCTAAAGTGTTAAGCTTTTGCCAACTCTTCTCCATTCATAGCTTCTTCACCTTTATTCTCCAATCCCATATTTACATCTATCAATTAAATCAAAACCCAAACAAGCAAAGCCGACAATAATCTCTTTTGTACCATACCCTTTTGTTTTTCCCCTAATAAAAAATTACATTATTTTATTATTACCACCACCAAATTCCCAATGACTTAATACATGTATATAAGCAAAAGATTCATCAAAAAGTGAAAGTGTGAGAAAACGAAGCACACAAGATCCAATATGGAAGAAGAAAACACCACAATCATCATGACGTCACTCTCTACTCTCTCTCCTTCACACCTCACAAATCTGACTCATTCCATTCTCTCTCTCTCCCACCACTATCGCCGTCGTCTCGCCACGGTCCTCTCCTCTCCGACCCTTTTCTCCCTCACTCTCCGCCACCTCCTTTCTCTCTCTCTTCCTCAAAAAACCCTCCTCATCGCCTCTCACCTCCTCTCTCTCCTCCACCCTCTTCTCCTCCACCGTAACCACCACTCTCTCTCCTCCTCCGCCGCCACCATGAAGCTCCGGGACCTCGACGCCGTGGTCCTCCTCCTCTTTCTCTGCGAAACCCACCAGCTTGATCCAGATGTTCTAGAAGCTTCCGCTGATAATTGGCGGGAAATTCTCGGAAATATGTGCTGTGATACCATGTTGAATAATATCTCCGGTCTCTGGACTTGCGATGCCGGAATCTTGATGCCTTACTTAGAAACCCTAGTTAGATGCAAAAGATTCGTCGACATAATGGGAGGCTACAACCATATTCGTCGAGGAGGAGAGAAAGAAGGCTATGAAATCCCGGCGGCTAGAGCGGCTGTGGTGGCGTTAAGAGCGGTTGAAGTGTTTAACTCCGCCGCTTCAAACGCCGGAGAAGTAGAATGCGTGATATGCAAGGAAGAGATGAGTGAAGGAAGAGATGTTTGTGAAATGCCATGTCAGCATTTGTTTCATTGGAAGTGTATATTGCCGTGGCTAAGTAAGAAGAACACGTGTCCTTTCTGTAGGTTTCAACTTCCCACCGACGATGTCTTCTCGGAGATCCAACGGCTATGGGAGATCCTCGTCAAGACCAGCGAGTTACACGCGGCGTGATCTCGGCTCTCGGTGATGAATACATGTGTTAGAAGCGTGTACACCGTTATATATTAGATAAATCAAGTACTGTAACAGATAGGAATGTTTGGATCGTTTTGATATTATAGAATTTATGTTAGTTTTTTTTTCATTTGATAAAGACACATGTTGTTATAGACACATGACGACTTTTCTTGTTATCAATCAAAAATATATACAACGACGAAATTCGTATATTGAAATAATGATTTCTTTTCTTTTTCATATATTAGCATTCGTCGTGTAGACATTTCATTTGTTTACATAGTCCATTATCCATTGATGAAGTAAAATAAAATAAAAATGTTGAAAGAAGTAACTCGACAAAGCGAATTTCCAATTATGATTTTTTTCTCAACTATAATGCAAAACAAAATAATCGTATTTCCATATTCCATTGATGATGCTTCTCAACGCGTTGCTAATGATTTGGTTTTTATGAATTTTTAAGAGCTTCTCTAAATCCAAAAAAAGGGACTGATGGGCCTATATATAATTTTAAGATTTTCAATAATTGGGCCTTTCGCAATTAATGCGAATTAAATGGTTTTTCAATCCGGAAACTCGGAAAGTATCTCGCTGTATTTTTATTCCTGGGCTTTTTATGGGCCTCCCTCGTTCATTGTGGGCTTTGCATATTATTATATTTAACAACGGCTTCAAACTACGCTAATTTTATTCTAATTATAAGATTAGAATCATATTAACTACACAAAAAATAAAAACATAAATTCATAGCACCATGCATGCACACTAAGAGAAGTCTAACTAACTAAAAAAAAAGCAAAAAGCAAACCGGAGACTAAGCTAAAAAACCTTTTAACTAATCAAGTGTTTAGATTTTATCGAAATCATTACAATGTGAAGGTTTTATCAAAGTGTCTTAAAAGAAGATGCGTAGAGACTATAAATAATAAAATACTAGAAATATCTTCCACTTGGTAAATATATAGCCGTCGTTAAAGTTTAATTTGATCAACCAATTGACAAGAGTAATCATAGTCATGTGCATCTATTCCATCTTGAAATATCACGAATAGTGTATATATATCATTTTTAAGATGATTTGAAGTTTATTCTTAACTACACAAATTTAACTCTTAAAGAATATATAGTTTCACGTTTAACCCAAAAAAAAAAAAATGAATATTTGAAAATATTATATTAAATTTGTGTAGCTAGTAGCAGAGTTTCGAAATTGACGTGGTATTAATCGCAAATGCACAAATTGTATGTATGCGAGTTTTTAGGGCTGAAGCTAGCGATAAAGATTCTTATGCTGCTAACTGTACAGAATATCTATAAAAATAAAAGCAAACGATGATGATGGATTGTAAGTTGCAAGATGAGATGAGAAATCTAATCTTATAAAAAGTACAAAATCAAAGTGATAATAGTACCTCCAGATACAATTGCAAAGAAGTGAGCTAGATAACAAAACAAAAATCTAATATTATATAGATTTAGTTAATTGTGAAACCAGAAAAAAAAAAGGTACTACGACAATACGAAGAACACTAGTTACTAGATAGATAGTGTTGTGATAAAATGTCAAGGTTTGGTTCGACCAAACAATATGGGACCTTCACGATGTCTGTCTCATGTTTCCTGCATGCCATGCATTCTATTTACTCTTTCTTTCTCTACGTGCCCACGTCTCCACTTTTATTCATTTTCTTAGTTTTAATTAATCAAACTTGAAAATAAGGTTAGAATGTAGGCTAAATTGAATCTGTTTTACGTCTATTCACAATTTAATAAGCGTTTAAGATTCTTTTTTCTTAAGGTAGACTCAATTAGCTAATACTATAGTACGCTAGGTTTCTCGAAAGGTGAGATGCACTTAAATGCTCGTTTAAAATACTCTTTTCAAAAAAAAAAAAAAAAAATATACTCCAAATTAAATAGATATCATCAGTAAGATTTTTTTTTTTTTTTTTT